>CM076578.1:422029927-422318977 GCA_034641835.2 Pinus albicaulis
TCTGTAAGTGTTAAACACCATGTTGAAGCACACACATGGTGTATGAGGAAGAAGAATGCACACACAAGAGAAACAACACACAATGAAAGATAAGCGTGAGGCTTTCTTATTTTCCATTATACATATGATGTACATTTATAGTACAATGGTGTGACTCTTGGTTTCATATTCCAAGGTCACTTGGACTCCATTGTGACTTTTCGCATTCCACACCTACCCATGTAGGATTAGGTGTTCCAACATCCCCCCTTAATCCGAAGGGGTATGTGTGAGTCCAAGAAAAGAGTTGTAATGCAAATCTGCAAAGTATACATGGCAGCACTTGGGCTGAATCAACTCTCTGAAATGTTGGAAAAAGAGGTGGTTTTAGGATGACCACAAACACTGGAATGCAAAACTTGTTGCAGTTCCCGGAACTCTTCCAAAACTGGCAAGAAGCTGAAGGCTTCTGCTAGAGGAATTGTCCCTCATAAAAAAGGGAGACCTTCGACCTAAAAGAAGGGAGGTCTACTACCTGTGATGGTTTTAGGGTGACCAACAACTCTGGAATGCTTTGAAGCATTTCCTGGAACTCAACCAATGCTGGCAAGAAGCTGAAGGCTGCTAAGCTGAAGGCTTCTACTAGAGGAAGTGTTCCTCATATATGAAAGGGAGACCTTCGACCTAAAAGAAGGGAGGTCTACTACCTGTGATGGTTTTAGGTTATCCACCAACCAAAGATGATGGTTTAAGGTTGTCCACCAACCAAAGGCATGCTCATGGGCATCCGTGTCTCTGGCTACATCTCTGAATCCGGAATGACGAATTGTGGCTCGGGCTCGCTTGAACTGCTGGCTACAACTCTGAACATGGAATGAGAGATTGTGGCTCAGGCTCGCTTGATCTGTCGTCGAAGCTTGTACATGACCACCATTTTCCCCCTGTCAGGGACAAGGTGAGATGATGGCGAAAACTCAACTGCAAGTTTTCTCAATATCCGTGAACAAGTTCTAACATGTGTCGTAAACATCTTCTTGGTTGCTGATGCCCATTGCCAAGAAGCGATCCATCCAAGATGAATCTTGGTTCTTGCAGGAGGCTTGTGTCTGAAGCATCTGTCTGAAGAATGAGTGTGCCGACCACAGTGCTTGCATGGATGAAGATCAAAACAATGATCTTTCATGTGACCAACTCAATCACAGTGTTGGCATTTCTCAATCTGATGTTGTTGTGGAACAGGATTTGGAACAGCTGCAGGTGAACTGTCATACAAGAATCCGGCACTCTGAAATATGATGGGCTTGGTGTAGTCTGGAATATGAAGGGACACATCCTTGTCATATCCAAGACCAGTTCGGTGCTTGTTGTGGACAAGCTCTTCCCAAGGTCTGATGATGGGCTTGAGAAGTGCAAGTTGAACTGCTGCATCTGCATGTACATCTGCTCTAGTACAAGGAACTGAATGGGAATCGACTGGAGCTTTGCTGACTTGCTGCTGATGGGAGTCTTTCACAATGTTCTAAACAGAAACAGGTTCAGAATGGTGACTCTTTTGCTGAAGTTCATCTTGTTGGAGCTGAGATTCCAACTGCAAAAACTCAATCTTCTCATGTGCATCTTGTAAACAACTGTGAATTTTACAAAGAGCATCCTTGCTCATTTTTATCATGTCATCAACATTGGAATGAATGAGGTTATTCAACAACACTAATACCTTATTGATTTTGGCCATTTTCAACAATTTAGGCTCAAAAATAAAAGGGTGTCGGCTTCAACCGAAAATGCACCCGTTTACAATGTGATGCAACAAGAAATACAATTGACTCAAGAAATTCTCAAAGTACAAAGTGTGCTCCTCAAATGATGGAGGGCAATCAACAATCCAACTCAAATTCACTGATTCCAACTATGAATGAAGAGGCAAATTCACTCACAATGTGAGTTCAATACAAAATCTCAGCAAAATATTTTGTAAAGGTGCAGCTGAAACAATGTGCAAGAGGCCTTTAAGGCAGCTGAAAACTTTCTTCAAATAACTGGTTTGTAATGATGGCAAACTTGTCTTCAAATGTGAAATTCTTCAAAAAATCACCCTCATGTCAATGTCACAAATCACAAAGCAAATCTGCAATTTTCTCTATGTATAGTCCGTGTGCTCCATATGTCAATTTTCTCTTTTTCTGCTGTTCAAATTTTCTTTCTCTCCTCTCTCTCTCTGCTGTTTTTTTTTTTTTAATTAAATTAATTAAAAAAATAAGAATAATTAAAAATATGGGGGAATGAGATAAATTAAAAAGGATTTTAAAGATTTAAAAAGAGAAGTGGGAATATTAATTAAAAGGAATTTTAAATAATTAAAAAAGGAAGGGGAAATATTAATTAAAAGGGATTTTAAATATTTAAAAAAGGGAAAGGGAAATATAATGGGGGAAGGGATTAATTAATAAAGGAGGGGAATTTAATTTAATTAAAAAATGGGATTAATTTAAAAAGAGGGAATTGATTTAAAAAGGAGTGGGAGAGTATATACGTAAAGGAGGGAGAGGGATTAAACTAGGAATTAATTAATATGGAGATGGGTTTTATTAAAAGGAGGGAGGCAGGGGGGTTATATGGGGAAAGGGTGTATATTATATAAATTTAAAAATCGATTTTAAAAAGAGCAAATGGAGAAAGTCGTGTATTAGTTATGGGAGGTGAAGGGTTGAGTGAAGCCGTGAGGCGTAGGGAGAGCAGAGCCGTGGAGTGAGGTGAGATATGTAGTGGGTAAGGAGGGAAGGGCGTAGTGAGTGGGAGATGTGCGTGTAGTCTTGAGGGTATGGGGGAGCTGTAAGGCAGATGGGAGGGCGGGTAGGATAGGAAATAGCGGTGAGGGTGCAGAGGCCGAGGGGCAGGGCGTAGGTTGGAAGGTGAGGTTCGTATGGAGTGTGAGTTGGACGCCGGCCTTGGGTATTAAGAGCTGTAGGCCGTGAGGTAGAATAGCGAAGGGCGGCCGCGAGTTGGAGTGAGATAGTTGCAGGATATTTTTTTTTTTTACTTTTTTTTTTTTTTTTAAACAACAGAGAGCAGAGAGATTCCAGTATGCAGAAAGCAGCAGAATTTTTTCCAGCAGCAGAAAAACTCAAAATTGCAGAAATTTTCAATGGAAAAACTCAGAAATTTTCACTTCAAAAACCCAGCATTTTTCTTCAAGAAATTGCAAAGGGTCATATAACAGCAGAAAATTGCAGGATGATGAAATCTTCAGCAAAACTCAGAATTCTTTTCCATTAAAAAACATAAACTTCTTCTTTAGAAACCCAGTTTAAAACACTATTCCAACAGCTCTTTAAAAGCAGAATTAAAGGCAGAAATTGCAAGCAAAATGAGCAATGAGAAAACCTTCAGATGCACAAGGCTACATTTCTTCAAAGCCAATGACTGAATGCTGGGATTTTAAATGCTGCTCTTTCTTCTGAACGCTGCTCCTTCTCCAAAACCACTTTTTGAATGTGGCAAAAACACTGCTACAAACACTTGAGTGCTGCAAAAAAACCAACAATTTTTGCAGATATGCATAGGCCATAAACACAAATGGCTCACTCAAAGTGGAGCAGGGCCAGAAATCGCCCGCTTTGATACCATGTTAAACACCATGTTGAAGCACACACATGGTGTATGAGGAAGATAAACACACACACACAAGAGAAACACACAATGAAGGATAAGCGTGAGGCTTTCTTATTTTCCATTATACATATGATGTACATTTATAGTACAATGGTGTGACTCTTGGTTTCATATTCCAAGGTCACTTGGACTCCATTGTGACTTTTCGCATTCCACACCTACCCATGTAGGATTAGGTGTTCCAACAGTAAGATATGATAATTCAAAAGCAATAATCTATCTTAGTGATCAAGGAATCCAAGAATTAAATTATTCAAAAAAACCTTACAACCTTGACGCCTTGATGTTTGTACAGGTTCTTTCGGGGTCCCGAACAGTCGTTTTCCTCAGTTTGAAAAGACTTCAACTCTTTGAATCAGCATAAGACTATGGCTATGAGTATGTAATCTCTCTCATGCCAATGATGCAAAATGTGGAGAGTATAATTTCTTCACCAATTTTCTTCTACAAGCTAAGAAGTAAGCACCCTTAAGATTGAAACATGGTCTCAATTTATAGCAGAAGGGAGGTAGTTTCAGCTCCAATAAGGAAGGGATAAAGCTCTCTCATCATGGGATTTTAGCTCCAAAAACCAAGGGATAGCTCCATTTATGAAGGGATAAAGGTTCATGAATGGAAGGGGCGAAGCTCGACTAGATAGCGCTTCTAGAAGGCCCCAGCTAGGAGAATATTCAACTAGCTGGGCTTCTAGAACTTTTTTTTTTTTTTTTTTTTTTTTACCTTTTACGGGGGTCCGCAGTTTTAATGAGCAGAATGTGCAGAATGTGCTGTAGGTTTTATAGCAATAAACCGCGGTATCTCAAGAAATGACTAGGAAAAGTGCGGAATTAGGCTTTTAGGGTTTTAATAAGCTTTTTCCCAATTCCAAGACTTGATTTAGGAACTTTATGATTTTGGACCTCTAAGGGAGCAATAAATAGGTAATGATGAACCCATATAGACAACTAAATGTCATGGTGACAAATTTTAGTGTAACAGAGTACCCCCTAAAGTGTGAAGTCTGAAGAGTTCTGAAGAGTTCTGAAGAGTGAAGTACTTTATCATTATGAGGATCGGGCAGCAAGCACATCGGTTGAAACCCTGAAAAAACATTCAATGCAAGCATATATATATATATATATATATCATCCCTGAGGTAGGCATTCCCATACTTAAATCAAAACTAACTACATGTTCTGATACATAAAAGATTTTAGAATTACATTAATAGTAGACATAGCATGGACACAACCATCTTTCGTGAGTAGTCTACTGTATCATGAATAATAAAATTCCTCGCAGCCTGGATGGTAGAAACTAGATCCAGGGTCTTGATTTCCGCTTCTCAAACTAGTACGATTCTATCCATGTGATTGATTATGTCGAAGTTGAATCATGGTAGAAACCACTTGATTACTAGTCAATGATGTGAACTACTAACAAGTGTGAGAGAAACCATCAATAATGACAATGGCCCTCAAAGTACTCAGTACAATCTATGAAATGTGAATAAATGATTTGAAGTCGAACATTTCAAAGATTCATTTGGTCGAAGGTTAATGATGCAACCTATCATCGAAGGTGAGAAATCTGCCATTAGGGCATGCAGATCTCAAGGTACTAATAGGATTCTAGATCAACTTTCTAGATGATTGAGTTGTTGTCGATAAAAAGTGACCCTTCGTAGGAAAGCCCACGACACGAAACCATTAGATCATGTTTTGAAGAAATTTTAACAAGGACTGACTAAGAGATGGTCAATGTGAGTGGAGACAATGTTTTATATGAATGGTTTATCAAACTCATCTCTTGAACACATAACGACACTACAGATGGTGATGATTGACCTAAAGCTAATACCCAGAAACTAGTTGAAGACTTTCGATGTGGTTCGATTAACTGTTTGGCCAAAGGATTTTCCCAACCCAAATGTGAATGTGACAAAAGTGTCATGTTCAAGAGTGGTATACAACTTTTTGAAACAAAGTGTGACAACTGGATTCATCTTCTCTCTTTTTCCCCCACCATTTCTGGCAAGTACCTCTTTATTTTTGACAAGCTTGAGGAGGATAACATTTGCTTGTTATATAAGCTCATCCTTCGGATGAGTCCAACTTAGTATTAAAATCGAACCCTAAGAAGGAGTGGTTCGTTCCTGTTTATAATTGACAGGTCCTTCACTGTTAAGTTTTAACGAGTCCAGTATAGGTGAAACTCAGTGTTTTTCAATTTTAGGGAGTTAGAAGAAAAACTTAAGAAAACTCTGTGGGTGTACTTTTTCGTAAATTTAGTCTCTCAAGCCTGAAAAATGATAAAATAATGCAGGAGAAAACTCTATTAACCATGTTTAGCCAACGTGTACCTTTTTCATAAATAGTCCATTTCAGTCCGGAAAGGGGGTAAACTTATACTGAAAGGACGACCGTTCATTTCCTTTAACGAGTTCGAATAGTCAAGTACTCGGCAATCTTTTCATTTTTAGAGAGTCTGAAAAGGGCTTAAAAGAGAACTCCAGGGTTTCAAATTTTCGTAATTTTCAAGAGCACGAAAAAGTGATAAAAGTGTACTCATTATCAAAATAATCCTTTTTACCTGACAGTCCTATTTTCTGCACATAAACTCGAAAAATTAAACATTTCTATTTCTAATAAGTAAAAACTTTTGAAAAATAACTTTTTAAAGTGGAAAAATAAAGTAAATAATATTTTATTTATTCAAAAAGATCTTATAAAATGTAGTTCAACAAAGTCATTTTCACCTTTTGTATTCAGAATTGAAAATTGAGATCTCTGGGAAAAAAAATTCCGAAGGTGATAACAGGAGAACCGGTCGCTCAAATCGAAATCCGTCAAATCCAGGTAATCCACAACACTCTTCTCTTAATTTTCATCCATTTACATTCTCTTTTTAAATTTTTAAATTATTTTTTGCAGGGAAAAAAGGTTCAAAATTTCGCTCACAGGGGTTTGTGGGTTAGCCATTGGTTACCTGCGGGCCCTGATAATTTTCCTAAAGGGAAATTATCGGGCTACCGCAGTTTTTATGAAGGGTGCGTGCGGGGGTCTGCACTGTCCCTATACAAAAAATACAGAGGCGCCGTAAGAAAATGAAATTTGACACATTCTCTCAAAAATGGATAAATTTTTTCACTCTAATAGCTTCTAACCATTAAATGCATCCATTTGCAGGTCATTTCACAATGTTGGAGTGGCGAGAACGCGAGCACGAAGAGGTAGATGATGCCGCAATGTACAATCCAAACACAATGTTTTTTTTTAGAAATTGTGGACTATTCAAATTCTGTGCCCTTTCATGGCATGAGGGCATAGGTAGAGCTAATGACCTGGCTGGTGAATAAATGGGATGTTCAAGCACAATGCTTTATCATTAGAGATCACAAGCAAGAAATTGAGCTTGAAGGCATCTACTTCCTCACTGGTTTATCAAAAAGAGGTGAACCTATCTCTTTATTCAGAGCCAGGCAAGGTGGCCTGCCTATCGCTAGCTACAAAAAGAATTCTGTAATGAAGAAGCTGATCGCAAAGACAACCAGATAGACATAAAAACTATCATAAGTCTTGATTCGAAATTCATTGCATTCACTGTTACCAGATTATGTGGAAGTGCAGCTCCACATGTGGCTACCATGTCACAAATATAGAGAGCTGCCGAATGCTACAGAGGTACTATATTTAATTGGTGTGAAGGGGTGTTGACCAATATGAAGGGTCAACTGACCAGAGTGAAGAACTCAAAGTTGAAAAACTTTGGGTATGGTGCTATCTTAGTATATTTCACTTTGGAGAGGTCCCTTGCCCCTCATTTGATCTCTATTGACCGTGGTGAACTTAGAGAGCCTCGTATGGTATGATGGGTGGCACTGATGGCTCGTCATGGTGGTGATGGTTGCACGGTAGTCCGATTCACTCCATCATATTTCCGTTGGTTAGAGAACCAAATATTTGCTATCGAGGATTTCCCGTATGCAGGCATAGAATTTCGAGGAGACCCCGAGATGTCCTTACCTCCTGGGACACAATGGGATGAATCAGGTAAGTGAATTATTTTGATGTGTTTTAACTCTAATTTTTTTTTTTCAATCGTCCAATAGTAATAACAAAAATTTTAAATGCAGATGTTGGTCCACGAAGACCAGCTAATCTCCGCCGCTTCGAGAGGAAGCCGACAGATCCTATTACACTGCCAGAGAACTAGGCAGCAAAGATTCTCACTGACTTGGAGCACAACCTAGAAAGGTTGACTAGAGATATCCCAGAGACAACGATGGATGATATTCCTCTTCGTCTCCAAAGGCATGTCGCTAGTGTTCCTAGCTAGTTTCAAAGATACCTGCGTAGAGTGGCACGGGCGATAGTATATTATCATGATCATCACCACGGATAGTGGATGATCATCATAAACTATTGAATTTTTTTTTTTTGTATCACTATATTTCAGATCATAAGGTTTTTTAAACCTATGGTCTTAGACGATGTAATATTTTTTGAAACACAAACTCTATCTATGATATGACTACTTTTGTTGGCTATCTTGTTCAACACATATCGAATGTTGTTTTAATTTAATTTTTTAATGTCGCAAATGTCTATTTATAACATTATTAGCTAATGCATCAGCCAATGTATTTAATATTCTTAGAATGTGTTGATATTTGATATAATCAAACTACCTTTCCAAGAGATGAACCTTCAAAAATAATCTCAGTAACACTGGATTTTTAATTGTGTATACTCTGTTTAAATGTAATACAATGAGTTCTGAATCTAACTTAATGATCAAACATCGAATTCCAAATGAAATGGCATCAGATAATAAACCAATCACTGCGCTATATTCTGCAACATTATTCGTTGTTTGACCAAGGCTTACCCCATGCATAGAAAATAACTCATCGGTGGGTGAATAGATAACACAGGCGGCGGAAGATATATTCTGTGTACAACGACATGCACCATCAGCAAAACCAATTTACGCTTGAAGGGATGTCGACATCTGCAATATCAAGAGTAATAAAGATAAGAAGGAATAGTAGTCAACGAAAACTTAAACTAGACACACTCATCTAATCTAAAGCAGCTAATCTGAGAAAAATAACTAATGTATAGGTATGATCTTCACACAAAAAAAAAGCATAATATCTCTTCAGATAAAGTCCATTTCTGGGTTTATCTAAAGAGACCCCATCATAATCAATCAATTCGTAAGCCCCTTTTGTAAGCACTCACTTAACAATATAAGGACCATGCCACATGGGTTCAAATTTCCCAGCTCCTAGTTTATAGTTAGCTTGGTCATATACCAATACTAGGTCACCTTACGAAAAAAAACGAGGTGTAACACTTCAGTTGTACTGAGCTTTAACACATTTTTTATGAGCTTCGACTGTTAACACAGTGGTGCGCCGAGTCTCATCTAATTGCGCTAAGTATAAAAAGTGTTTTTCCTCTTCAGAAGTGGCTGGTAGTAACTCTATGGCTAATTGGAGTGACGATATTTCACATTCAATCGGTAACACAACTTCCAAACCGTAGACCAGTTGAAAAGGAGTGAACCCATTTGTAGTTTTTGTTGAGGTTCGGTATGCCCAAAGTGCTAAGAAAAGCATAGTATGCCAATTTGATTTATGAATTCTGATTATCCTTTTAATCATAGTGGTTAAAACTTTATTAACGAATTCAACCTGACCATTAGCTTTGCGAGTAATATGGAGTAGAGTTATCATGGCACAGGCCAAGTTGGTTGGAAATTTCGGTCATCATGATGTTTCGAAAATGACTCCCATGGTTAGTAATGATAGCTTGGGGTACACCAAATCGAGCAATCATGTGATTGAATACAAATGTAGCTGCAGTTCTTTCATCAGCGGCAAATTTAAGCATCGCCTCGGCCCATTTTGTAAAATAATCTACTGCGAGAATAATATAGTCATGCCCCCCGACCGAGTGAGGGTTACATGTAATGAAATCAATGCCCCATTTTTCAAAAGGACCTACAACAACTATGGCTTGAAGAGGAGTTGGTGGTGCACGCATCTTTTGATAAAAAATATGACAGTTATGGAATTTTTGGACCACGAGAATGCAATATTTGAATAATGATGGCCAAAAATAACCAACGTGCAATATATTTTGGGTTGTGGCATACCCAGACATATGACCGCCACACGCTCCAGAATGGCAGTCATTCAAAACTCGTTCAGCCTCTTCATGAGTCAAACATCATCGAAATACAGAATCCGCACCTCGGTGATAAAGCGTGTCCCCAAAAATATTGTATTGCTGGGTTTGGTAACATATCTTTGGTCGATGTGAATGTGAAAGTTCAGGCCAAAAAGTTTGGGCTTGGAGATAAATGATGATATCCCCATACCAAGGATTTAATGTACTGATAAGAAACAAAGATTCATCAGCGATCATATGCTCTACCACAGTTTCTGTCTCAGTATTCGAGAAGTCACACATAAGTTCGACAAACACTAGTGATTTATTTGATTTGGATTTTTAAAATTCTAAATCAAACTCTTGGAGGATAACTATCCATTTAGAGTATTTTCCCCCGAGCAATTGTTTAGTCAGAATATACATAATTGGGTTGAAATTAGAGATCACAATTGTTTTTTGTAACAAAATGTAATGACGAAAATGTTGGACAGTTTGAACCACTGCCAAGGCCAATTTCTCCACATGTGAGTATTTAATCTCTGTTGGATTGATATTCCGACTGAGATAATAAATCACATGCTCATTGTGGAATTCATCCTCCTGAAATAATACCATTCCAATAGTGGAATCAGAGGCTACTAAGGATAAAACTTAATCCCAATTGTAATTTGATGGATGCAATAACGACGCATGGGTCAATACATGTTTTAAAGCATCAAAATATTGATCAACGATTTCATCCCAAATAAAAGGAACATTCTGTTTCAACAACCTTGTAAAACCTTTGGTTAACTCAGCATAGTTTTGATAAATATATGCAGAAAGTTTGCTTTCCCTTGAAAACTTTGGAGTTGGTGAAGTGTGAAAGGAGGAGGTAAATTGACAATAGCCTCAACCTTCGAAGGGTCGACATGAATGCGTTCTTTCAAAACCACAAATCCCAGTAATCTACCAGATTGTATGCAAAAAACACACTTTTGGGGATTCAAGCAAATCTTACAATACCTACATCTAATAAAAATCGCTTGTAAATGGGTAGGATGATCTTCCCTATGCAATGAATGAGCACGTAAATCATCGAGATAAGGTTGCACAATGTGTTTAATGTCATGAAAAGCATAGGACATTTTCCTTTGAAACGTTGCCCCAGCATTCTTCAATCCGAAAGGTAATTTACATTAAGAAAATGTTCCCCAAGGACAAATGAATGTTGTTTTTGGTTGATCGGTAGGGAGTATGTTGATTTGATTGTATCCAGAAAATCCATCCATAAACGAATACATTTCATTTCCAGCACAATCGTCAATAATTTGGTCGATATAAGGAGTTGGATAATTGTATTTTGGAAAAGCTTTGTTAATATCCCTATAGTCGACACATACTCGTATTGTTCCTTGTTTTTTCATAATGGGAATGATATTAGATACCTAATCTGTTAAAGGAATTGGATAAATAAAACATGCTTTTAATAATTTCTCAACTTCAGCTTTAATAGCACTAGCTTTTCGTGGATGTATTGGACATAATATCTACCTGACAGGTTTAGCATCTGGGTAAGTCTTTATTTCATGAATGAAAATGTTGGGATCAATTCCTAGCATTTCTTCATAAGACCAGGCAAATATGTCACGGAATTCTTGAAATAGGGATTTATATGTAAAAATTTCATCTGACGTACAAGAAGCACCTATATTAATGTTTTCAATAATTCCTGGTTTAATCGATATGTCAATGGGAACCGCAGAAGAAATATTTCCCAAATTAATTTTAGAATCCAATTGTGCAATCGATATTGGACTTTGAGGTTCATTGACATAATCAATTGGAAAAATAGATGAAAAATTATTTTCAAATCTATCAAGCTCAGGTAAAAATGATGATCTATGATGGAGATCATCCCATGGTAACTCATCTACGGACAAGAATTCACGAATGCTTTCATCAGTATGAAACACTTGTTGAAATGGATCCGGAATTGATGTTATAGATGAACTTGATAGTGAAAATGATTCTTCATTGATCACATTCATTGGATCATTATCAGTTTATAAAGGATTGGAAAATGACTGTATTTCTTGGTATGCTATCTCAAAAGGACTCAAAGGCATCACGCCATTGAATAAATCCAGTTCTGATTCTAAGGGCACTATCCAAGGATCATCAAATGGAATAGTGCTTAATGTAATCGTATTGATATTAGAAATAGTACGTGGTACGTTAGGTGGAAGCATAGAAAAATTTCCCATTAAAGTGGAATATTTTAATAAACCTACTCCTACATCCTCATAAGGGATAGTCGATTTTCCAACGTGTTGAATACTATTCGTGGAAGCTGGGTCAGATGAATAATATGAGAGCTGATCAATTTTCATAATCTTTCCTTGATTAGGAAAGATGATTAATCGAAAGACGGATGATACGACAACAGTCATAGCATAAGACCAACTTTGACCCAGAAGAAGGTTGCAATCTAGAGGGGAATCAACGAATTCCACATCTAAATTAATAGTTTTACCTTCGACCTCTATAGGTGGATCCTGTAAAATTATGAATGGATGGAATCCTCTTCTGTCAAAAGCTTTGAGGATTTTCGGTGATTGGTTAAGGTTTGGAGAACCAAGTGATTTCCAACAGTTTAACGACATGATACACGTAGATTCTCCTTCATCAATAACAGTATGAAAGCAATGTTTGTTTTTAACTAGTACTGGGATCTGAAAAGCCATTTGATGAGGGAGATGAGGTGTAAAATTTTCTAAATCGAAGACCATGAGGTTCGAATCCTGAAGATCTACAGCTCCAATTGCTGATAAGAGTAACTCCTTTGTGCTGGGCATGATTGCAGCACTTCCAAGGCTGACATTGTTGATGGAGATATTGCTAAATCCTCCACCATTAGGGGAATTTTGAGGTCTAAAATGGGCCTCCTAAGGAAATAATAAAATAATAGCTAAACCAATAAAATAATATTTATGAATTTGCAATTCACTTTTTGCACCATAATCCATGTAACCATAGTTAAATTCAATCCAACAGTTGTACCAAAATAAAATTAATAAAAAAATTGTAAATTGATGTGACTATAAATGAGAATGAGCTTTTCAAGAAAAACTCATTATCATTGAACAACTAATGCATTTGTCCTTTGTACTTAAATAACTTAAAATAAAATATAAATATAAATTTATAAATTCTTAATTATATTATATGTTATTAATTAAAATTTATATTATTTAAATTGTATAATAACATGTAATTAATATATGATATAAAAATAATATAATATAATAAATGTATAGGGATATACATTGTTTCTTTCAAGAAATATGAAATGACAATAATATATTTTTATTCAAGAAGTGTGAAATGATATTTATTATGAGTACTTTACTTTGACTTTAAAAGTACTTAGAGCACTACCATGGTTAACCATGAGTTTTTATCCACCATTGAGAATGTGACAAGTAAGTACCTTTAACTCAAGTAATGCCACCTCAACCATTAGGAATGATGTCATCCCCTAAAATGTGATTGGTTCTCATAAATTGAATTTTGATTGTACATTTTCCTTAGGAGGCCCATTTTAGACCTCAAAATTCCCCTAATGAATGTTGTAATTCTTAGCAACTCTCTCATGTGGATTGAACGTTGATTTACGAAGTACACCTTTAGTAGGTGGTTTGATTACTAAATCAAGATTAGGTTTCTCGATATGAAGTGGATTAGAAATCGAAGGAGATGTAGTTGGTGCAGAATTAGAATTTTCTACTCCTTTACCAGCAACGAGATTTTTACTACCATAATATTGCGATTGAGTCACAACCATTACTTGAGACATCATCAAAATAGCTGCTGATGTATTAGAAGAAGATCCAATCATTTTTCTATCTTGAACATGAAAAGGATCCTTCAAAATAGCGGGGGTGGTTGAAACTTTGACGGACTTAAATACCTAAGCCCTATGTGGACATTCCTTGGTGAAATGGTCCTCATCACAGATAAGACAAGGATAACGAGGTTTCCGTTTATCATCAGTTGGCTCATTTTTATCAATTTTTTCTTTGGGAGATGAAGTCTGTTCACTTTTATTCTTCCCTTTCTTCTTTTTTCCATATTTTGACTTTGTAGTTGATGAATATACAATGTGAATATCGACAGAAGTTTCTAGGGAAGATTCTCCTTTTGGTGAATTAGGTAAATTTATTATGGGAGAAGTAACCTTTGAAGATTTATTCTTACTTTTAGTCGTACTAATTGAACCGATTACACTGTCAGCGACATGAGACCCTGAAGGAGTTGTTGTTATCTGACCAGGACGCGGTAAATCGATAATTTTCTCGCACAAAGTACTTGACTGGGTATATACCAAGTCAAGATAGTGAGGTTGAGAGATGACTTGTTCTTCTGTAACAACCCCTCCTTTAGCTACATCTTAAGTGATTTTTGGTAACAATGATTTGATAAACCATTTTCCCAATATCTGATCCGGGATAAAAAATTTCACCAAACTTCTTCTACATCTCCATTCATGTATATGATGTAACATGTATGTAGACGTGGATTGTTTTAGTGAAGTTAATAATTCTGTGTCGTTGTCATATCTGACTGGAAACTAAAAATAAGTTAAGAAAGCAGTTTCTTGATCCGTATTTATGCAGGAATGAAACAGAATAAAAATATAACCATAAATACAAATATGCAACAGAAAAATCACTTCATTTCTTTAATATCGAAGAACTGAAATTTGCTTACAAACAGAATGGAAATAAACTAGCTAGGGCGTTGGTAGCTATCTCTGAGAAGATATCTGGAGGGTACAGACCTTTGAACTGAGTTACAATGAGGCTCGAGGGCCTGTTTATTATTTAGGAACAATGGAAAATCATAAATAGCCAAAACCCTAACCCTAGGAGATGAAGCGCCAAAACTATGGGTCCCGTTTGGGTAAATTGGTGTTTCAACTTCCCGGGAACGTCACTTTGGCATATGATCTCCGTTTGACATGTACCATACCTCGTTAGAAAGATCTATCTGAGGAATAAAAATTTTGAGTGAGAAAAATTGGTCCATGGACCCATGTTCCTCCCCATTTTCCCAAAAAACGTTGTTTAGGGCCTCAAAACGACTTCGGAAGTTCAGGACTCGAAAAACTGCTAAAAATAGTAAGTTGTGACGAAACTGAAAAACTGAAAGAGACAATGGTGGGGCCCCAAGTGGAATAGGCAGGTGACCACCAATATCCACCTAGATCATTCCTCCCCCCTTAGGAAGCAATGGTCCCCATTGCGTTAAGGTCCTCCATGAGATGAGGAAACTTTTGTTGAACTTGGTCTCTAGTGAACCACTTTCCTTGGTGTAGGATTTGGCCAGATTTGATAACTCGATATAGTTGGATCTTCTGTTGGTGGGTGTTCTTGATTTTCATGTCCATGATACAATCTGTGGTGGCCTGTTCCATGTAGTCTGGGTTTAACTCTATTGGTGTGAGTTGTTCTGCAATGTCAGAGGTGTCCAGTAGAGGTGGGAAGTAAGGACGAAGGCGGTCCACATTGAATACTGAGTGTAGACCAAGGAACGGTGGAATATTGAGCTCAAAGGAATTGTTCCCTATAGGCTTGGTGATGGTGTACGACCGGTATCAGAGTGGGTGAAGCTTGTGGTGGGGTCCAGTGAGGCGCTCCTTCTGCAAATGTAGCCACACTTTGTCACCCAACTGGAAGTTGTGTGGCACCCGATGTTGATCATGGTGTTTCTTGTACTTAGCATTAGCTCTATCCAATATGTCATGAACCTGTTGGCAGATGTGTTGAATGCGCTCGATGAAGCTATTTTCTTTGTCAACTTCCAAATGGAAATGAGCCGAATCGGCCTGAGTAGCCACAAATGGCATGGCTACATCAATGGGACATAGTGGCTAGAATCCTAAGCCCACCTGAAAGGGGTTGTGGCTAATTGAGTTGTGGAGAGCCCGGTTATAACTGTGTTGTACATAGGGAAGGCTCTTGTCCCATGTGTGTGGATGCTTGGAATTGTACATGCACAGAATGTGTACAATCATTATGTTGACGACCTCTATCTAGCCATCTGTTTGGGGATGGAAAGCTATGGATTTGGTGAGCTTGGTGTCCAGAATTTACCAGAGGCTGGAAAAAAATGTGATGAGGAACCTGCTATCTTGATATGATATGATAGACTGTGGGATCCCAAAGTTCACCCACACTTGTTCAAAGAAGAGTTTAGCAGTGGCTTCTGCTATGATATTCTTCTTGCAAGCCGCCATAATGGCCATCTTTGAGAATCTATTGATGACCACGAAAAAACAGTCATTTCCATGCTTAGTAGAAGGCAGGCCCGGCATGTAATCCATGGAGATAGATTCCCAAGGTTGACTAGGGGTAGGTAGCAGAGTATATAGGCCTTGCTTCTTGATGGTCGGTTTGGCAATGGCACAAGCAGTGCAGGATCTGATGTGCTTCCCGACATCCTTTCGAAGGTTCGGCCAATAGAAATACTTATGTAGTACTGCTACTATTTTGTTGACCCTGAAATTTCCAGCGACTCGACTGTAGTGGGCTTCCCGTATCATCTTGGTGCACTCGCTTAAAGAAACCACAAAGGTGTCCCAGGTGACATAAAAGTGCATCTTGGAGGTGAAAATTTGGAACTTGCGTACCCCCCAAGAGTGCCTTGTATGTGTGGCCGAATTTTGGGTTTATCTCATAGAGAAGCGGCCAATCAAAAGTCTTGTGCCCACAAGAGTTGAGAACAGTGGTGAGCGCCACGATCGGTGGTCGGCTGAGACAGTCTGCAACATTATTGGTGCTACCCTTGTTGTACTTGATGTTCAAATGAAATGGTTACAGATGTGTGGACCACTTCTAATGGTGATCATTCTGCAACTTCCCTTGTGTCTGTATAAACTGCAGGGGTTGGTGGTCTATGTGGATGATTGTTTCCTTCCCCAAAATGTAATTCTTCCATTGTCGACAAGCTTGCATAATGGAATACATTTATTTTTCATAAGTGGGATACTTGCGAACTGTGTCAGACAATGTCTCACTGTGATATGCCACTGGATGTCCCTGTTGAGTAAGAACCACCCCAATAACATAGTTAGAGGCATCTGTCTCGATCTCAAATGGCTGTTGCAAGTCTGGTAATGTGAGCACTGGGGCAGAACAGAGGCAATTTTTCAATTCCGTAAACGCCTTCTGTTGAGATTCGACCAAAAGAATTTTGCTCTCGTTCCTCCCTTGGTGACTTGACTCAAGGGCCAAGTGATATGAGAGAACCCCAACACGAACCTACGATAGAAATTAGCAAGACCTAGAAAGCTACAAAGCTCTGTTATAGTTGTTGGGGCTAGCCAATCCCGAATGACTTGGATCTTGGTTGGATCCACATGCACCCCCCTTTCATAAATAATGTATCCCAGATATTGAACCTGGGTCATGCCAAAAGTTCACTTCTCCAAATTGGCACACAACTTGTGTTGCCGCAGTGTTTGGAGGACTTGTCGGATGTGGTGGAGGTGCTCTTCCCAAGTCTAGCTGAAGATCAGAATGTCATCCAAGTACACCACTACAACTGAGTTGGTGAATGGCCGCAAGATGTCGTCCATCAACCTCATGAAGGTTGTGGGAGCATTCATCAACCTGAAAGGCATGACTACCCATTCGTAAAGGCCTTCCTTGGCTTTGAAGGCAGTCTTCCCAGACTTCAAGTTGATCTTGCTAAAATATTTCACCCCTTTGAGTTGGTCCAGAAGGTCATCAATCCGTGGGATCGAGTACCTATTCCGGACAGTGATCTTGTTCAGCACCCGATAGTCAATATAGAGTCTCCACGTCCCATCCTTCTTCTGTACCAACACGATCAGGCTCCCACAGGGCGATGAACTTGGGCGATGAACAGAGTGCCGATAGATGGGTCCATTGGGTAGCGACGCACTTGGGGTCAGATCAATCGGCTGCTTGACCTGACAGTGCAGAGGAACCCCTATGGGTGAGGTGAAGATGTCCTCGTACTCCTCCACAACCTTGTCCATTTGTTGTTGTCGTGCAGAGGAGCCCTGTCTAGAGGTCATGGGCATAGTCTTCTTCTTACCCTGGGGGCAGATCATCAGGAAAACAAATTTCTTGGTTTGGGAAATGAGGTTACTACATTGTTTTTCAATAACCAAAGGGATAGCGGCAAGAGGTGGTATCTCTAGTATCCTGTACAACTTATTTCCCAAAGTAACAATAACAGCACATGGCCGAGACTCATACACATCATGATGCTTCCACAAGTATGTTTGTCCTAATAATACATTAGAAAAATCAATAGGAGCAACATCACATAATACCTCATCCGTGAAGGGCTTGATGCTATAGGGAAGGTGGCACTGCTGGCTTACACGGATATCTCGTCCTTGGTGAAGCCACCCGATGGTGTATGGATGTGGGTGAGATGTGGTCAGCAAGCCCAACTGCTTCACGGCGTTTGCTGAAATGAGGTTCTTTTGGCTCCCATTGTCGATAATGAACTATACCGGGGAGCCCTTTACCCACATTTGGGAGTGGAAGAGACGTTGCTCCTCCTTTGGATCTTCTGATTCCTCCTTCTGGATCTTCATAGTGGCAACAGTGGCATTGGGCTCCAAATCAATAATATGTTTCCCTTTTTCATTCCTCTTGTC
This sequence comes from Pinus albicaulis, assembly GCA_034641835.2. NCBI lineage: Eukaryota > Viridiplantae > Streptophyta > Pinopsida > Pinales > Pinaceae > Pinus > Pinus albicaulis. Next base: position 422,048,417 of record CM076578.1, read on the forward strand.
AGGTTCTGATTCAGAGTTGGAGCATGCATCCGACTCTGAAGCCCTCATCTCGGCCACTAGCGACTGCTTGGCCCGACACTCACTTGTGTTGTGAGTGGAGCTCTTATGGAACCCACACCACTTTCCCATGTCCTTCTTTGGCTTTGTAGTGTTATTCTTTGCTTGCAACTTCGACAGGTTGTCTTGAGCTGCCATGCCTTGGCTCTGTCCTTTGTTCTGCAGTTTGGGACCACCTTTCCCTTGCTTTTGATTTGCAGATCCAAAGTCTCGCTTCTTCTGTTTGAATTTCTGCTCAATATTGGCAGCATACCAATATGTCGTATCAAGCGAGGAGATGTCGAGGAACTCCATTTTCTCCTGAATGTATCTATGCAGACAACTGCGATACTTTAGCACCAGATGTTTCTTTGAATCTTTGATACCCAACTTTGTGTGCAGGGTATGGAACAGATTCGTCAGCTCATGCACATCTTGATCCCTTTGTTGTCGCAGCGTGGTCCATTGTATGTACTTGTACTCATAGCTCCCCATGAGATAGTACTGTTCCTTAATGGCGTCTCGAAAAGAATTCCAAGTTGGTATAGCCAAGAACAGAGAGGGTTTTTTCTGGTCCTTGTTCTCACAATAGGTTCCCCACCAGTCCTTGACATGGGGGGTAGCTTTGAGGAGTGAAAAAATAATCTTCTCCCGATCGGAAAAGTCATGAACCGAGAAATATCCTTCTAATATATTCAACCATCTATCTATGGCATCTACGTCTATTTGACCCTCAAATATGGGAATGTAAAAATTTACCTGTACCTTAAAAGGAGTCGCACCTCCAGAGTGGCTGCTGGATGCAGAGGCGCCGTCGGTGGGCAGCCGTTGAAGGATCTGGGCAAAGTTATCCATCATCGCATTCCTTTGTTTTTCGAGGGCCTCCTCGAGCAGTATTTTGATAGGATCTCTTGCTCCCTCATCTTTCTTTTCATCCCCCATGGGCATCCGTCGGGGTTTGCGAGGCTGATCTTGCAAAGTTTCCACCAGATCGAGCCCTAACTCCTTATACCCCAACCTCGTTGGGGACATGCAAAGAAGGATTGAGAAAAAGAAAACCCCTCTAATACCACTGATCCGGAATTATGCAAGAATGCAACAGAATAAACATATAACCATAAATACAAATATGCATCAGAAAAATCACTTCATTTCATTAATATCGAAGAACTGAAATTTGCTTACAGACAGAATGGAAATAAACTAGCTAGGGCATTGGTAGCTATTTCTGAGAAGAGATGTGGCAGCTATAGGCCTCTGAACTAAGTTACAATGAGGCTGGAGGGCTTATTTATTATTTAGAAACAATGGAAAATCCTAAATAGCCAAAACCCTAACCCTAGGAGATGAAGCGCCAAAAATATGGGCCCTGTTTGGGTAAATTGGTGTTTCAACTTCCTGGGGACGTAACTTTGGCATACAATCTTCGTTTGACTCGTACCATACCTCGTTAAAAATATCTATCTGAGGAATAAAAATTTCGAGTGAGCAACATCAATCTATGGACCCATGTTGCTCCCATTTTTCCCAAAAAACATTGTTTAGGACCTCAAAACGGCTTCAAAAGTTTAAGACCCGAAAAACTGCTAAAAATAATAGGTTGTGCTGAAACTGAAAAAATGAAAGAGACAATGGTGGGGCCCCAAGTGGAATAAGTGGGTGACCACCAATATCCACCTGGATCATTGCTAGAGTGTTGAAATTATTAAAATAGCCTCGTGGCAGTTCAATGTACCATTTGGAAGCTACTCCTATTAGTGTTCTCTGAAAAAGTCTTGGTCGAATAGAATCGTCGATTAATGAGTTGGATGCACACCAGAGGTGGTAAGTCATGACATGATTGGAAGGGTCCTCTCCTGGTTTTCCTTCAAACTTTGGAATATCACTAGGCAGCTTATGTGGCATTGGCGGCCAATACAGATGATAATAGATAGGATCATTCGTAAGGCACATTAAATTAGGTAAATTCAAAGTTGCTATGAATGGTAATCGACAGTTAGGGTCTTGTAAAACTATACCAGTTCCAAGAGGAGGATATCTAGGATATCCTAGAATAGTCTGTGCATTGGGAATCGATATACCCCCTAGATAACCAAGATTAACCGGACCATATTGGGGTTGAGTAGGTGTTTGGTACATATACCCAGGGTATGGTTGATATACTGGATTTTGCGCTACAAGTCTATATTGATACGGCCCTTGGTAAGGTTGATAAGTAAACTGAGGTTGACTTGTTATAGCCATACTTGTACCAGGTTGTCCTGCAAGCATCTGAATAATAGTCTGGAGGGCAGGTCCAGACTGTGGAACAAAAAATTGAGGAATTGGTACTGATACCTGAGTGGCTGTAGAAACAGGAGCTGCATATACTCCAGGAATAGGTGTGGTAGGATGAACAAAAATTGGTGCAACAGTTTGGGTTGGAGTTCTAGGTGTACTTGGACCAAGCTGTTGAACACTACCTGATGTAGGTACCTGAGCAGTAGGTTGAACAGGTTGGACAGGTTGTACAGGTTGTTGAATGTGAGTAGAACCAATCGTTTGTTTAGGTTGATAATAAGGTACTTGCATATTAGGATGCAAATTCTGTTGAGCTTGAGATGGATCCAACACTGTATTAGGTCCAGGATACAAAGGTTGTGGATAAGGAGGACCATAACTAGGCTGATAATTTGGAACATAAGTTGGATAATTGACTGGATAATTCCCACTTCCAGGATACAATTGTTGTTCAGGGTAAAATTGTTTCCCTAAAGGAGGTTGTGGACCCTGAGTTGGATACTGACCTTGAGGCATGTATTGAACTTGAGGCGTGTATTGACCTTGAGGTTGATATTGACCTTGAGGAATGTACTGACCTTGAGGTTTCCCCCAGGCTGTAAATTACTAACTTGAGGTTGCCCCCCAAGCTGTAAATTACTACCTTGAGGGTCAGGGTTTGGAATGTTTCCAAACATCATACAAATTTGTTCTGCATTTACAGTTCTAGTATTTGATTCATGTAGTCCAGATGATAGTGTACGTTTATCAGGAAAAGGAGATGCCCCTGAGAAAGTACCAGAGAGTGACTGGTATCCTGCAGGAAATGAAGGACCACCATAAAAATATGTTTCTGAAGATTCAGAAAACATGGATGACTCACCAGACCTGTTTAAAGGAGATATATAAACTCTCAGTGTAGAAGAAAATGGAATTCGGGGTGGCGAATAATTGAGACCAACGTTCTGTAGAAAATCTATCAATGAAGAATACCAAGTGTCTTGTCTAAAAGGACTATAAAAAACTGATTCATGTTCTCTAAGATATCAAGTTTCCTGAGGCAAAGGAAGAACTACTTCTTCTTCAGTATCAATAAATTCTTCAATACTAATGAGACCAGGAGGAAGATCTTTTGTGATCCGAGTCTTCACTCTAGGCGAATCAGTATTACCAGGGATTGGAGTAACAAACTCTAAAGTAGGTTCAGACGTAGTAGGTTCAGTTTCTGGCTCAGAAATTTTAGGTTCAGTAGATGATAATTCACTTGTTATAGAAGAAAGTTCAGCTAATTTGGAAATTGAAATTTTCTTAGGAGTAAACTCTATTGTTTGCAGTTGATCTACTTCATAATCTGGATGAATAATAATGGATGTTTCTTCTTGTTCTATTGATCCAGTCTCAGATGTTTTTCCTCTTGCAGATCTAAGTCTTTCTAATTGACTTGGTGTATATTCAGGGGTTTCCCCCTACATTCTACGTGATTGTACTGGTAATTCAGCCACGATTAAAACTTTTAATCACACGCAATCAAAGAAAATTTCAATAAAATCCATAAAGTCTCTAAGGAAACAACCAAATGAATCACACACCTAGAAAAATCTAAGAGATCAATCCACACACAAATAGTAGATTCCCGCACTAAAAACACTAGTTGGTAATGAAATCCAACGTCGTAGAATTTTAATGCAGAAATGGCAGTTGGAATAGTTACCCCGAAAAACTGCTAAATGAAACAGACCAATGCAAGTTTCTCCACTTAAACCATCTCGAGTGAAGATAACCCTCCAGAGAGTCCAAGTGAGTCTAGCCGATGTTTATTCGAGGTACAGTGGGACCTTCCCTCCACCATCACCTTGGGAAATAATCCTAAAGTTTATGGCGACTAAGGTCACCAACGGAAACACATATACCTAGGGGAATAGTCTACGATCTGATATACACTCAAGGGCAGAGTAACAAGCTCAATCCCCTTGAAGGCTCCTTGACATAATCCAAGGTTTACCGACAAGTGACCCCAGGCTCCTCGACAATGGTCTATCCGAGGTTTACCATTTGTAATACATGCACATCTTCTATCGTTTCGAATGAGATAGGTATGATTGCCTCACTGGTTCAGATATGATCTCATGCTTGACTCTTTTAGGAGGAGCTTCCCAGAGCATACATGCTATAATTGGATTTTCCTACTGTTAGCCACCTATAAAATTTGTCATATCAAATGGTGGTTAAAACATTTTTGGAGTCTTCAATGAAAAAAATTTACTACTAAAAAGTTTTATCTCTTGAAGACTCTTGAAGGCCTCATACCTCTATCCAAATCTTCGCTGTTTTTCCCTTTTTATACTCAGAAATTCTGTTGATTTGATGAGAAAATACTGCTGCAAAATCATCATTTTTTCCCCTTCCTCCACTCAAAACTAACCTTCATTTTCTCCCCTTTTTCTCCATAAAATTCCTCTATTTTTCATGATTTCCCTTTTTCCATTCATGAAATCCATCTTTACATAGTTTAAAACTCATTTTAGAACTATATCAAAACCCCCAAATCCATTGAAAAACATTGAAAAAATCATAAAATACATATTTTTGTATTAAGACTTAAGCCCCTTGGGCTAAGTCTTAAACCACTTCCCCTCCATGTGCCCCAGCGCTGGAACCAAGTGCTAAAGGTCACAAGAACTTATCACATTGGAGCAAATCACAAAGCACTGTTGTTTGAGTTAAACAAAAAAAACTCCAATTGCGATGGACCGATCGCGCAATTGCATCAGCCTTCCCTGATAGTGCAAATCGCATCGGCCTTCCTCGCACATTATCGCATCGCAACTTTTTTGTTGGGCGCGTTAAAATATTTCTCCACCTCTGATTGACTCCTCTTGATTCATTTCCTGCCGTCGATTTGATCTGCAGATCGACGGTCCACATGTGATCGCATCAGAGTTTTCCATTGGGAGCATCTAATTACTTTACTTTGCCTCCCTCCGATCGTCGATTCCCATTTTATTCTCCACCGTTGATCTTGTGGGCCGATCTCATCCAATGGCCCACGATCATCTCGAACCACCAACTTCAATTTAAACCATATTTTCTTCCGAACTAAGGTTTTTTACCTTATTCCTTTGTATTTTCGCCATTTCTCTATTATACATCCTGGATCGCTCCCGACCGTCGATCTCTGCGCGATCGACGGATCTGACATATTCTCTCCCTATACTCTCCTTTCAAGCTCCACAAACATATCTACACTATTGGATGATGCCATTTGATGGCTAGGCTCTCTCCCCACACCCTCTACAACAGTTAAACCCACAAACACAAGATTTCTTAATTCTTTTCGTATTTTGCAGGTTTGAATCGTTTGTTCCGTCATATTAATTAGAAAGACGAAAGCTAGGAATGACGATTCCCATGCCTTTCATTTATCAAAGGGAACCATCCACGGGGCTCTACTCCATGTCTCGTCATTGCTTCTTGGGCATTGATGCCATATGAGCCCTGCACGGCCTGCACATCAACAAGACACAGTGTTATTTAAACAATTAAAAGAGTATCAATGTCGAAGATAGAACACAGCAGAGTAGAAGATTGAAGAAAATTTGGGGGATTACGGCTAAGATTGATTATCAAAAGCCTAATCCTCCAAATTAAAACATAATTAAATAAAATCGTAAGTGTTAACAGACATAAAGGCCTCCACCGCCTCAACATAGGTGAATTGATTCCTCTCAGCTACCACAGTGCCACCTGTAGCTACAAGCATTCAAACGGAGGCCGGAGTTATTGATCAAGATCAGATATTTGCCTCAGCACACACAGAGAGTTAATTCTGCCAAAGAACTTGATGACTAAATATCTGCAGAGTTACTCCAACATGACACAGAGCCTCAAAAGTCAATAAGAGCTCTCACGGAGCTTGAATCTTAAATGTAAAACATTAATACAGACAGAACACTTGTAAACTTCTCCATCGAGCCTCTCAAAGGCCAAGAAGTCATTAATCTGTATTAATTATCTTGGGATATCTTTTATCCTCTCCCACCTCCTCATCCTTCTATAAATACTGCTATATAAGATGAGAAAATGTTGGTTCCTAAACTTTGAAATATACTTGAGCTTGAGACTTCTACTTGTAAATAGTGTTCACTGGCTCTTGGAGCTCTGCTTGTGATAGAATAGTTAGGCTGAGAAGTGTAGATGATTGCTAGACTAAAGCATTGGACTTAAAGCTATAACTGGTTTGGAGCATCAATACACGCTGATTTATGGGATCCTGGTCTATGTCGACGGTGATGTTATTTCTTATTGTAAATTGTTGTTTCATTTCCGTATTCCACTTTTTTCATCTTCTCTTATAAAGAACATCATGCATAGAGTTAGGAACTACTGTATATCAGTACCCTTTCTCTGACTGAAAATATTTATCTAAATGTTTTCTTCCAATTTGTGTTATTTAGGAATGATTTAATTCAGTTTAAGCATAGGAATGCTGGCGTTCCCTCGTACTACTTTCTGAGCTAGTTGTTATTCTTAAATGTTATTTTCAGTATATGTTAAGTAGAGATGAGCTAAGGAAGATATGGTTTGCCCTGGTCCTAGTTTTATCCCAAAATATTGTCTGAAAGTTTCCCTTGGAATGTGTTAAAAGCTTGTTATTTTCAAAGTACTTACCAGATCTTAGGCCATTTTGTGTTATCTTTGTGTTTGTATTGAAAGTTACCAAGTAAAGCAGAGCTAGGAGAGGATTTGTGGTGAGCTCGGCCTGCTAGTTTTTTCTCCAAAGGTTGCCTTCAAGTTTCCCTTTGTTTTTAAGTGTTTTCTATTGAAAGTGTATCAAAGGCTGGCTAGTTTCGAAGTACTTACCAGATCCTCGATTGCTTTTATGTTTTTCATAAGTGTTTGTCAAAGGCTGGCTAGTTTCAAAGTACTTACCAGATCGTGGGCTGCTCTTAGTTCTTCATTTGTTTAAATTCCCCTTCTTATTGTACCATTTCATTCCATGAATCAAACTTTAGAGAGATCCTTAGACATAGATGACTTTCCCCATGGACCACTCTTGCCTCTTGCTGTTCCAATTAAACCCTATTATGACTCCATAGCCCAATGGACTAAAACCTGCAATTATCTATCTTCTTGGCTAAATATTACTCTGATTGCTTGCAACTTCTCACCTTTGAAACTCTTTGCATTTAGGACTTTCCACCTCAAATAATAATCATGCTCAACCATCCAAAAACAAAAACAAAAAAACCTCGGCCTTCATAACTAGCCTAATATCATTATCCAAAACTTCAAAGAAAAATCCATCTTTGCACTTATTGGAGAGATCCCTCTTCGGATTCAGGAGGGCTAGATCCTAGAATCCCAAAGTGGTTGAAATAATGTTGTTTCTATGATTGGACTTTGCCAATCTTGCTAATTACAGATTCCTAACATTTCTGGCGACTCCGCTGGGGAAATTTTGAGTTATTTTCTTTATTGAATACTGTAGATCTCTCGGAAACCCCTTTACTCACTCAAACATTTGACATATTGTCCAGCTGAGCCACTAGCACCTAACATTTCTGGCAACTCTGCTGGGGAAATTTTGAGTTATTTTCTTAATTGAATATTGTAGATCTCTCGAAAACCTCTTTACTCACTCAAACATTTGACATATTGGCCAACTGAGCCACCAGCGCCTAACATTTCTTGCAACTCCACTGGGGAACTATCTGAGTAATATGCATTTTAAGGTAATCATAGGATATCAGAAATTTTGTTTCAATGAACATTTTCTATATTAACCAGCTGAGCCACCAACAACTAACATTTCTGGCGACTCTCCTGGGGACTGAGACAAATTTCAATCTCCGGTTCCCTTAAAAGCTTCATAAAACCTTGTGAGTAAAAAGCAGCCTTTTCAAGCACTACCAAGTAATGGTAATCATGATAAAACTTTTTTGAATCAGTGACAAGCTAGGAAAACCCTAGGATTCTCATAAGTCTTAATCTAACCTTGAAAAATCAGCTGGATTAGCCATAAGAGTATACTGTCTTTGTCTCATAACCGTAGCTAAGTTGTGAAACAGATCTGGGACACACTTAGAAACCACACAACTGAAAATAACTCAGAAAACCCAAAAATATTTCAGATTGGAATTCAATAAAAGTGGTGGTGGACCATAAAAAATTTTACCTCCAAAGGAGCTAAAAACTTCCACTTGGAGACTCCAAAATCCTCAACAGACCTTAAGACTCCACTGGGAAGAACCCTTATCATTGTAATATCATTCAAACTCAGTTAGAGGACTATAGGATTAAAATTTCTCTAAATAGATCAGTTGACCTTTTAAAGACTTTCATACCTGGTTAAACTTTTCTGGTTCATTTGGGTTTGAAAAACACAGCATAGTGGCTCCTATAAATATTCATACTAGAGCCTATCCTGACCTGAACCCGCCAAAGATAGTTGATAACCTGGAAAGTATCCTTAGGGAGTCTCCTAGGATTAAATTATCAACTGTTTTCAGATCACCCTTGAGAGCTAATTCAGTTCCTGAAAATCTTTCAACTCTACAAAAATCACAAGTTAACTTAGTAAATCCCTTTAGAACTTGGTCATTTGATGATATAATTAAGCTAGATTCTGAGTCTTCACTTTCATCTCCTGAAACAAGTGAACATCCTGGTAGTGGAGAAACAACACCTCCTGATTTACATTTCCTTCACAATTTAGGAGTCTCTCATCCAAGATCAGCTCAGTAATCTACTGTTGTTCCATCCACATCTGCTCACCAATCATCCACTATCCAAACCACTCCACTTCAACCCACTTTACCTTTTGTTAATCCACCTCTTGTAAATCCACCTCCACCGTGTATCATGGCAGCATGGTATGCTCCCTTAGTCCTTCCTGTTCCCTTAGTCAATCTTCCATAGGACCATCAGTCCAAAATTCCATTATATGATGCTAGTAATGCTACAACGACATCTCAACATGTGGATAAGATGAATGACTACTTTGACAGAAATGAAATTGATGCTGATTCTGTCAAGATTAGATTATTTTCTCAGAGTTTGGGGGGAGAAGTAAGAAAATGGTTTAAGGGCTTAACCCCCCATAGTATCAATGATCTCCAAGCCTTCCATCATACATTCTTAAACAAATGGGAAGTAAAGAAGAATCCTCTCCAAGTCCTTTCTGATTACAAGAACCTCCATAGAAATACTGGGGAAAGTGTACAAGCTTATTGTACCAGATTTAACAGTGTATATAATGCACTTTCCCTAGATCTAAAACCTCCATAAGGCTCAACTCTAAAAAAAAATCCTGAAGGGTTTGACCTGAAATGGCCTATCAACTGAGAGAGAGAGAGACCAAATTTAATGGAGAAGAGAGCGAGAATGAAAAATGAGAAGAGAGTATCCTTCAGAGAGGAACCCACACCTTCTACTTCCAGCTCAAAGATGGAAAGAATGATGGAGGAGATGATGAAAGAGATGAGCATAATTAAGAGAGCATAAGAAAATCAAAACCAAACTGCTCCTCAAAATAGAAACCAGAACCAGAATCAGAATTTTAGAAGAAATCAACCTCCAAACAGACCTAGGGAAGATGATCAACAGATCACTCCTCCCTTTCACCAAAATTATGTGAGTGAGGTTGAGGAAACAAATGAGCAAGTAGAGGATGATGATATCAATATGCTGGGAGTAGATAATGATCACTTTGAGGTTCATTATGATAGAAAACAAGGTCTGTACACACCTTATGATGACAAAAGAGATAATGATGAAAGTTAATATCAAGACATGGAAAATTTTATCATAGAGTCTCAAAGAGAATATGACCTTAGAAGTAAAACCAATCAACGAACTCCCAACACAAAAATCTCTGACAAATCTTCACAAATCAACACTGTAAACAAGCCTAAAATTATCAAACAGAAGGACATAACAATAGCTAGAAATTCTGATAAAGGTAAAGAGAAAGGCACCCAAAACGTTACAAACCAGAGTCCAGACCTTAGCAGTACTAACACTTCAGCTAGTACTCTTGTGAAAACAATTTTGTCAAATATCAATAGACCAAATCAACAAGCTGATGTTGCTGATAGACTGGCAGCTAATAAGGCTAAGTCAAGTTCTTCAAAGAGTCAAATTCCTTTGAGCCTAGAGCAGGAAATTTCCAAAATTAAAATCTCTGTTCCCTTGACTGAGTTAGCTGCCCAAAATGTATATAGGACCCAAATTTTGAAGGCTTTAAACATTGAGGATAATAATGACACAATCAATCTTAAAGATGACCAACCAGAGCTTATTTTTGGTCCGAAGAATAAAGGTAAATATCAAGAGGGACCTGTTCCTCCCTTTTATGCGAGTTTAAATGTTCATGACAAGATTTTTCATAACGCTATGCATGATTCTGGGGCTTCTCATAATTTAATGCCAAAAGCTGTAATGGAGTGCCTTGGTCTATAAATTACCAAACCTTACAAAGAAATTTACTCCTTTGACTTGAGCAGAGTAAAATGTTTAGGATTAATCAAAGACCTCTGCGTTAACTTAGCCCAGATTCCAGCCAAATATTTGGTCATGGATATAGTTGTGGCTGATGTGCCCCCAAAGTATGGAATGTTATTATCAAGATCTTGGGGGGCTAAGTTACAAGGGACTATGCAGATGGACATGACCTATGCGACTATCCCGGTTTTCATTTAGAATAGAAGAATTTACAGGGAGTCCCATATGCAATACATAGTTACAAGCCAAGATAGACCACAAAAATCTCCTATGTATTATGTAAACACAGGCCTCGATTATTTTATTTTGTTTAACAATGAAACACTTAGCGAACAAGTCACTTTAACAGAATTAATGGCCGACACAGAGGAAGAAGAACACAATGTAGAAGTGTCAAAACAGTTTGGTGCATTTGAAAATTTTAGCAAACCAAAAACAAGTCTTGAGCTACAAGTCATGTCTCCTCTGCTTTTAAACCTTGATAGTCGACAAAGCAACCCTCAACACAGTGAAGAACCTGAGGAGTTGAAATGATTTCAATTAAGTGTTGATATTCAAGAAACATCTGAAAGCATTTTAGTTGAAGAGGACAAACACCAAACAGGCGAAACCAAAAATAGTCCTCTGTGGAGTATGTATTTTGACGGGTCGTGCACTAGAACTAATGCTGGTGCAGGTGTCTAGATCTACAACACTGAAAACAACCATACAGAAAGAATTTCCTGCAAACTAAACTTTCAGTGTTCTAATAACATAGTGGAATATGAATCCCTTCTTTTAGGCTTACGTTTGTTGAAAAAGTTAGGAGCCAATAGAATCAAAGTGCATGGGGATTTCGAGTTAATAATTAGAAAATTCAACGGGGAGTATAACGCTAATCATCCCAGACTTAGGGCATATCGAAACGATGTCATGGACCTTTTAAAAACTTTTGAGGAGCACCAGATAATTTTTGTCCCAAGAAAAAGAAATATTGCGGCCCACAATTTAGCCTATGCAGCTAGAACATGCTTAACACCATATGAAACCAAAGAGTGCACAACTTAGATAAAATTCAGACCAGCTGTTCCTGATAAAAAAAAATACTGGCAAGTGTTCCATGGGGACAAACAAATAGAATACTTCATGCAATTCAGAAATGAATTCGAACTACATTGTTCAGACTCAGATTATGATACAGACTGCGGTGCAGAAAATTTCCTTGGTGAAGAAGAACTGTCTCCTGAACTTGTTAATATTAACCTACTGTCAAGCAAACTTAAAAAAAAAACAGAACTGACTGCAAAATTAGAAACAGAAGAGTTAGAAACCCTGTAGTCAAAAGATGAAAGTTTTCCTAAGGGTCTAGCCCCTTTAAAAGAGTTGTTCGATTTTAACGATGTGGCCAAGAAGCCGAAACTAGAACCTGTAGAGACTGAAGTTGAGGAGTGCAATATAGGTAGTAAACTTAAACCAATGATGATCAAATTGTTTAAGACTTTACTAGCTCACATTAAACTCAAATATATAGAGCTTTTTAAAGAGTTTTCTGATGTTTTTGCGTGGAGTTACGAAAATCTGAAATCCTATGACACTAAAATAATCCAGCAAAAAATCCCTCTCAAGGAGAACCAGAAGCCATTCAAACAGAAACTGCACAGAATAAACCCTGTTCAGTTGCCTTTGGTTCATAAGGAGATCATGAAAATGTATGAAGCTGGTATTATTGTCCCTATTAGATATTCTGAGTGGGTGTCTAATCTGGTGTCGGTCAGGAAGAAAAAAGGAGATATTAGGCTTTGTATAGACTTTAGAGACTTAAAAAAAGCTTCATTGAAATACAACTACCCTTTGCCCAAGATGGACCATATTTTACAAACGGTAGTAGGGTCTAGAAGAATTTCTTTGCTTGATGGCTATTCAGGGTAGAATCAGATCTTAGTCCACCCTGATGATCAACTAAAGACAACGTTTACTACACCTTGGGGCACTTTCATGTATGTGAAAATGCCCTTTGGTCTAATGAATGCTGGAGCAACTTTTCAGAGAGCCATGGACATAACATTCTTGGAGGAACTAGGCTTCTTCATCATTATATACCTTGATGATGTCACTGTGTTTTCAAAAATAGATGAAGAGCACTTAGAACATTTAAGATTTTTTTTTAAGAAATGCAGAAAGTTTGGAATATCTTTAAACCCTAAGAAGACACTATTCAGTCTCCAAGAAGGTAAACTTCTTAGGCACATTATTTCTAAGGAGGGTATAAATATAGATCCAAAGAGGATTGAGGCCATATTCCAAATCTCTCATCCTCGAAACATCAAAGAGTTGCAGTCTTTCATTGGAAAGATTAACTTTTTGATAAGGTTCATACCCAACTTGGCTGAGCTCCTTAGGAATATAACAAACATGTTGAAAAAGGAGCAAGGGGTAAAATGGACCTTGGAAGCAAAGAAGTCCTTTGAGCTGGTGAAACAAGCGTTAACTAAAACACCGGTTCTAATAAGTCCCGATTTTTCAAAAGATTTTTATATTTTTTCATTTGCATCAGAACATACAATAGCTGTTGTCCTTTTACAGAAAAATCCACAAGGACGAGAGCAGCCTATTGCATTCTTTAGAAAGGCATTGAGGGATGCCCCTTTGAAGTATAACATTATGGAAAAGCAAGCCTTTTCTTTGGTTAAGGCTTTGAAAGACTTCAGAGTATACATCCTTCACTCACATATCATTGCCTTTGTCCCAAATTCAGTTGTGAAAGACATTCTAACACAGGACCCAGATGGTAAGAGGGGTAAGTGGATTGTTGTTATTCTTAAATATGATTTAGAGATAAAACCCACTAAACTCATAAAAGGCCAAGGTCTAGCTAGGTTGATGGTTGAATCCATTTTTGAAGTTCTTGATATTAATATGATTAATGCTTTAGATGATCAAGAGGAAATTTCAACTCCCATTGTTGAAAATCATTTTATGAATTCCTCTTGGTATGCTGATATTCTTTATGTTTTTCTTAATTTGAACACACCTCCGGTTTATCAAAAACAAAGGCGAGGTTTTTGAAGTTAAAAGATGTAAACTATTGCATTATAGATAAATGTCTTTATTGGAAAAATGCAAGTGGTATATTTCTTAGATGTTTTCCTGAGTATTATGCAGAGAAGGTTAAGCACAAGTTCCATGAAGGAGAGTGTGGAGGCCATTTATACTGGAAGACAATAGCCAAAAAAATCTTGAGGGCTGGTTACTATTGGCCTACTCTCTTTCTTGATGTACATAAGATGATAATTTCCTGTCATAAATGTCAACTTTTTGAAGGCAAAAGGAAGTTTCTACCCCTACCTTTGCATTCGATCACTGTTGAAGCCCCATTTCAACAGTGGGGACTTGACTTCATAGGTGAAATCCATCCATCATCCTCAGCTCAAAATAAATGGATTCTCACTGCCACAGACTACTTCACTAAATGGATAGAAGCCATCCCTTGTAGGCAAGTCAATGATTCTGTTATTATAAAATTCATAGAGAATAATATTCTCTCTAGATTTGGCTGCCCTACCAAGATCATCACTGATAATGCAACAGCATTTGGATTGAATAAGATGGTTGAGTTCTGTCACAAGTATCAGATAACATTGGGGCATTCCACAGAGTATTACCCTCAAGGTAATGGACTTGTAGAATCCTCAAACAAGAGTTTAGTGAACATAATAAAGAAACTGTTTGATGACAATAAGAAGTCTTGGCACACAAAGCTTATGCATGCACTTTGAGCTAACAGATTGACATTGAAGAAATCTATTGGAATGTCACCCTACCAACTTGTGTATGGCACTGATGCAATTTTTCCAACCAGCCTTGGTGTGCCAGTTATGAAGTTAATTCAAGAGTTGAAAACTGAAGATAATGACACGATCAGAAGAATAAATCAAACAATTCATCTTCAGCAAACCAGAGAGGAGGTTTATAACAAAGCATTACAAAAGTAGAACAACATCAAAAGGCTTTTTGACAGAAGAACAAAGGCCAGCAATTTCAAAGTTGGGGACAAAGTTTTAAAGTGGGACTCAAGGAGAGAAGACAAAGGCAAGCACGGAAAATTTTACAACTTATGGCTTGGCCCTTACTCTATTCATTCAGCTGCTGGTGACAATGCCTATTTCTTACAAGAGTTGAATGGAGCAGAATTGTTTGGGGGTCCTGTCAATGGTAGGATGATTAAACATTACTTCTCTTGATCCACGTCATGTCCTAAAAGCCTTTTTATTTTTTTTTCTCATTATAAATATCTCATCCACCATTGCATTCAAAGTTAGAAAAATCAAAAATACAAAAACAGTGAAAGAAAGAAAAGAGGGCAGATTGTAAAAACAATAAAGGTACAGCCCCATAGAAACAAAAAGAGAAACAAATCTGAAAGTGTGCAAGCTTAAATGCCACTCCTGAAAAACACACTTCTAGTTAGTCAAACAGCCTAATATTGACTAATTAGCTTTAAATTTTCTGCTGATAGGGTAGTGAATTCGATTTTCCAAACTGTTTAATCTTGGCTTATCAGTAGGTAGATTATGCTAGAAATTAAAGGTTCAAACATGCTCAAAATCTGAACCTAAGTTTCCAAAGAGAATGAATCAATCTGTTTTAATCTCTGAGTCAAAGAAGATGTATAACTGGTTCTAATTAGCTCAAAATTTGAACCAGAGAACAAACAAAGAACAACTCAAATAAAAGTCAAAACAAAGCTGAAAAAAGATGAAGGAAGTTCTTTGAAATTTCAGATCCTAAGCCTTCCATTTTGTTTTAAATTTTCTGCAAAATAAATGTCTATGTGCAGCTTGTTTTTATGCCATAGATCACAGCAATTCAAATAGCTTAATATTGACTAGACTATTTTTAAATTTATGTTTTAGAAATTAGAGAATAAAAATATGTTAGACTGTTTAATCCTAACAGATTAGTAGATTAGGTAGAGAATCATATGGACTCAACTGTTTAAAATGAGTCCATGGAGAAACAAGGAGTAGAAATAGATTATATTTCTTTCTTTCAAAAGAATAAAGTGTTGTAAAAGAGTTTGCCAATCCCAGTGCACTCTAATGAAGAAAAAATGTTAGATCAGTTGGATTGGGTAGGTAGAAAGCTTGTTGATGAAAGATCCGTTATTTTTATGGCTGTTAAAATGTTTTCAGAGCAAGATTGTCCCAACAAAGGAAGGGCAGCCCAATGGATGAGGCACTAATTAGCCTCCCAGAGAATGCAAGTCTGAAGTTCTTGATGCCTTCAAGAAGGCACTATCCCCAAGTGGAGCCACTGTTAGCCACCTATAAAATTTGTCATATCAAATGGTGGCTAAAACATTTTTGGAGTCTTCAAGGAACAAATTTTACTGCTAAAAAGTGTTATCTCTTAAAGACTCTTGAAGGCCTCATGCCTCTGTAAAAATCTTCGCTGCTGTTCCCTTTTTATACTCAGAAATTTTGTTGATTTCATGAGAAAAGACTGTTGCAAAATCATCATTTTTTCCCCTTCCTCCACTCAAAAATAACCTTCATTTTCTCCCCTTTTTCTCCATAAAATTCCTCTATTTTTCATGATTTCGCTTCTTCCATTCATTAAAATCATCTTTACATTGTTTAAAACTCATTTTTAAACTATATCGAAACCCCCAAATCCATTGAAAAACATTGAAAAAATCATAAAAAATACATATTTTTGT
This sequence comes from Pinus albicaulis, assembly GCA_034641835.2. Lineage (NCBI taxonomy): Eukaryota > Viridiplantae > Streptophyta > Pinopsida > Pinales > Pinaceae > Pinus > Pinus albicaulis. The sequence continues at coordinate 422,064,912 of CM076578.1, forward strand.
ATTAAGGCTTAAGCCCCTTGAGCTAAGTCTTAAACCACTTCCCCTCCCTGTACCCCAGTGTTGGAACCAAGTGCTAAAGGTCACAAGCGCTTATCGAATCGGAGCAAATCACAAAGCGTTGTTGTTTGCGTTAAACAAAAAAAACTCAGATTGCGATGGCCCGATCACGCAATCGCATCGACCTTCCCTGATCGTGCAAATCACATCGGCCTTCCCCACACATTATCTCATCGCAACTTTTTCATCGGGCACATTAAAATATTTCTCCACCTCCGATTTACTCCTCCCAATTTATTTCCCGCTTTCGATCTGATCTGCAGATCGACGGTCCACATGTGATCGCATCGGATTTTTCCATTGGGAGCATCTAATTACTTTACTTTGCCTCCCTCCGATCGCCAATTCCCAATTTATTCTCCACCGTTGATCTTGTGGGCCGATCTCATCTGACGGCCCATGATCATCCCAAACCTCCAACTTCAATTTAAACCATATTTTCCTTCGAACTAAGCTTTTTTACCTTATTCCTTTGTATTTTCGCCATTTCTCTATTATATGTCTCGGATTGCTCCCGACCGTCGATCTCTGCACGATCGACGGATCTGACATATTCTCTCCCTCTACTCTCCTTTCAACCTCCACAAAAAGATCTACACCGTTGGATGATGCCATCCGACAGCTAGGCTCTCTCCCCACACCCTCTGCAGCAGTTAAACCCACAAACATAGGATTTATTAATTCTTTTCGTATTTTGCAGGTTTGAATGGTTTGTTCTGTCATATTAAAGAGAAAGCCGAAGGCCGGGAATGACGATTCCCATGCCTTTGTTATCAAAGGGAACCATCCACGGGGCTCTACTCCATGTCTCGTCATTGCTTCATGGGCATTGATGCCATATGAGCCCTGTGCGGCCTGCACATAAACAAGACACAATGTTATTTAAACAATTAAAAGAGTATCAATGTCGAAGACAGAACACAACAGAGTAGAAGATTGAAGAAAATTTGGGGGATTACAGCTAAGATTGATTATCAAAAGCCTAATCCTCCAAATTAAAACACAATTAAAGAAAATCATAAGTGTTAACAGACAGAAAGGCCTCCACCACCTCAACAGAGGCGAATTGATTCCTCTCAGCTACCACAGTGCCACCTGTAGCCACAAGCATTCAAACGGAGGCCAGAGTTATTGATCAAAATCAGATATTTTCCTTAGCGCAGCCAGAGAGTTAATTCTACCAAAGAACTTGATGACTAAATATCTGCAGAGTTACTCCAACATGACACAGAGCCTCAAAAGTCAATAGGAGCTCTCATCGAGCTTGAATCTTAAATTTAAAACATTAATACAGACATAACACCTGTAAAATTCTCCATCGAGCCCCTCAAAGGTCGAGAAGTCATTAATCTGTATTAATTATCTTGGGAGATCTTTTATCCTCTCCCACCTCCTCATCCTTCTATAAATACTATTGTAGAAGATGAGAAAATGTTGGTTGCTGAACTTTGAAATATACTTGAGCTTGAGACTTCTACTTGTAAATAGTGTTCACTGGCTCTTGGAGCTCTGCTTGTGATAGAATAGTTAGGCTGAGAAGTGTAGATGATTGCTAAACTAAAGCGTTGGACTTAAAGTTGTAACTGGTTTGGAGCATCAATACAAGTTGATTTATGGGATCCTGGTCTATGTCGACGGTGATGTTATTTCTTATTGTAAATTGTTGTTTCATTTCTATATTCCACTTTGTTCATCTTCTCTTATAAAGAACAACATGCATAGAGTTAGCAACTACTGTATATCAATACCCTTTCTCTGATTGAAAATCTTTATCTAAATGTTTTCTTCCAATTTGTGTTATTTAGGAATGATTTAATTCAGTTTAAGCATAGGAATGCTGGCGTTCCCTCGTCCTACTGTCTGAGCTAGTTGTTATTCTTAAATGTCATTTTCAGTATATGTTAAGTAGAGATGAGCTAAGGTGTGCCCTGTTCCTAGTTTTATCCCAAAAGACTGTCTGAAAGTTTCCCTTGGAATGTGTTAAAAGCTGGCTAGTTTCAAGGTACTTACCAGATCTTAGGCCATTTTGTGTTATCTTTGTGTTTGTCTTGAAAGTTACCAAGTAACGCAGAGCTAGGAGAGGATTTTTGGTGAGCTCGGTCCGCTAGTTTCTTCTCCAAAGGTTGCCTTCAAGTTTCCCTTTGTTTTTAAGTGTTTTCTATTGAAAGTGTATCAAAGGCTGGCTAGTTTTGAAGTACTTACCAGATCCTGGATTGATTTTATGTTTTTCGTAAGTGTTTTTCAAAGGCTTTCTAGTTTCAAAGTACTTACTAGATCCTGGGCTGCTCTTTGTTCTTCATTTGTTTAAATTCCCCTTCTTATTGTACCATTTCATTCCATAAATCAAACTTTAGAGAGATCCTTAGACATAGATGACTTGCCCCATGGACCACTCTTGCCTCTTGCTGTTCCAATTAAACCCTATTGTGACTCCATAGCCCAATGGACTAAAACCTGCAATTATCTATCTTCTTGGCCAAATCTTACTTTGATTGCTTACAACTTCTCACCTTCGAAACTATTTGCATTTAGGAATTTCCACCTCAAATAATAATCATGCTCAACCATCCAAAAACAAAACAAACCCTCAGCCTTCATAACTTGCCTAATATCATTACCCAAAACTTCAAAGACAAATCCATCTTTGCACTTATTGGAGAGATCCCTCTCCGGATTCAGGAGGGCTAGATCCTAGAATCCCAAAGTTGTTGAAATAATGTTGTTTTTGTGATTGGACTTTGCCAATCTTGCTAATTACAGAATCCTACCACCTACCGCAAGATCGACTACTTGTTTGTTTTTATTGCCTTGGAAAGTTAACTAAAACCTATTCCAAGACACTAGCCTAAGCTATGTTGGTGGAAAAGAGCCCTAGAAAATAAAAAATTTCTATATTGATTTTAATTAAGTGTTACTTTTAATTGGCAGTTTCTTAGGACAAGAGGTACCAAAATAAAACTTTGGTGATGTTTAATGACCCGAATCAAAATACATTACAATGCATCGATATGAGAAACAACTCATTTCTTTTCAATGAAATCTAGCTAGAGGAAAGAGTCGAGAGATTTCAATAATTTTCAAAACATAAATTATTTCTTGCTACATGAAAAACTTTGAAAAGAAGATAATTCAAAGAACTCAATTTCAAGAAGATATTTTCTCAAAATGAAATTCCCTATATTATTTAGATGAAAAAAAAAAAAAAAATCTTCCAAAAGAAAACTAAAAGTCTTAAAAATATAAAATTCAAAACTAAAAGAAATCTCTAATCTTGAACTCTATATAAAAGTTGAAGGATGTCTTAGCTCAGTTTGTAATCTAACCAAGATCTTTCTGCTTGTCTCAGCAAGAAAAAAAAGCATCCAATAATAGTTTTAAAATGAATTTCAAACCTTATTAATCCAAAAGGTTTTCTAAGTTTGCTAATGAAAACAAAATCGAATTTTCATAAGAGTAATAATTACATCAAGTTTAATGGCTCAACAGAAAAACAATGACATACCAAGTAGCTAAGGTATTCAGAAGTTTCTGATTCAGAGCAACGAGAGGAAAAGGAAAATGTTTACTCATAAAAGAAAACTAGCTGAAAAGATCACTTTAACCATAGAATTGTTGGAGGAAACTTTTCACAGAGGTCTTTGACAGTCAAAACAAATTGGGATAAAAACAAAGAATCAAGTAATGGGATTCCAGAAAACATAATTATTTTTTTTCTAAAATTTTCCAGAGGTCTGCGGTTTTTAATGGAATAAGATGCAGTACCGCACTATATTACACTAAAATTTGCGGATTCTACCACTCTATTTTTAAAAAAAAAGTGCAGAAGGCAGGAAAAGTAGAGAAAAATTAAAAATACAGATTTATAGTCAAGGATCCTATTGAGTTTTCTACCCAAACTAGTTTTGAGCTAATCTAAGTCAAAGAAAGCTCAAATAAATCTAAAAAATCAAACTGAAAATAAAAAAGAAAACTAAGTTCATATTTTCCCCAGCGGAGTCATCATTTTATTAGACGGACAAATCCCTCTTGCGGACAAGAGAGATCTCCCTAGTATCCTAAGGATATCTAGAAACAAATAGACAGATGTAGACCATTTTCTCTAGACCATTATGCTTAAGAATTATTAATTAACTATGGAGAGATGCTCCTACCCGAAGTACAATGCTTACTCGGTCTTCAATCTAGTCGTTCTAGAAGGTATCGATCCAACACACAAGATCTGCAATCAAAGACAAGAAAACAAGATCAAAAGCATCTACAAGATATGATAATTCAAAAGAAATAATATATCTTAGTGATCAAGGAATCCAAGAATTAAATTATTCAAAAGATGGATGAACAACTCAATGAGAAAATAGAATCCATTTGTATTAACTTTGAATAAAAAGAAGAAACCTTACAACCTTGATGCCTTGATGTTTGTACATGTTCTTCCAGGGTCCCGAACAACCGTTTTCCTTGGTTTGACAAGACTCCAATTCTCTGAATCAACATAAGACTATGGCTATGAGTATGTAATCTCTCTCATGCAAATGATGCCAAATGTGGAGAGTATAATTTCTTCAACAATTCTCTTCTACAAGCTAATAAGTAAGTACCCTTGAGACTGAAACATGGTCTCAATTCATAGCAGAATGGAGGTAGTTTCAGCTCCAATAAGGAAGGGATAAAGCCCTCTCATCATGGGATTTTAGCTCCAAAAACCAAGGGATAGCTCCATTTATGAAGGGGTAAAGTTTCATGAACGGAAGGGGTGAAGCTCAACCAGATAACGCTTCTAGAAGGCCTCAGCTGGGAGAATATTCTACCAGCTAGGCTTCTAGAACTTACTTTTCTTTTTATTTTACCTTTTACGGGGGTCCGCAATTTTAATGAGAAGAAAGTGCGGGATGTGCCACAAGTTTTATAGCAATAAACCGCGGTATCAAAGGAAATGACTAGAAAAAGTGCAGAGTTAGGATTTTTAGGGTTTTAGTAAGATTTTTCCCAATTCCAAGACTTGATTTAGGAACTTTATGATTTTGGACCTCTAAGGGAGAAGTAAATAGGTAATGATGAACCCATATAGACAGCTAAATGTCATGGTGACCAATTTTAGTGTAACATAGAGCACATATGATGCTACTCCAACACCCCAAAATATCAACATGTATCTCTGCAATATAGTTCATACCTTGTAGTGGATTGTATCTTGGATTACTATAACAAACTTAAGCAGCTCTTCATATCCTGCAGTGATGTTCATACTTCTGTAACATACCTTTTTATAAGTACAAAATTATGATTTGTGAATGAGGGCTTTAGAAATCATTAGAGATATTTTGAGTTCTAAAATGGGCCTCCTAAGGAATATTATAAAATATTAGTGGAAATAGTAAAGTACGATTAGATTACATCATAAAATTTTAGAGGAAAAAAAGAGAAAACTAGTTTTTCAACTTGTCTTTTTAATTTTTATCCCTATTTTTTTAATAAAATTTCAAGCGGGATCACTCATTGGATGTGGAAATTAATTCCTCATCCAAGGAGTACTCATGTTGCATACTTTTTATGGACCCTTATACACGAAAAATGAGAAATACATGAAAAAACGTGATTGAAATCATGTTTTTCATGTATTTCTCATTTTTTTTGTAGCAAGGTCCATCTAATGTATGCGACATGGGTACTCCTTGGATGAGGAATTTCTTTTTGCATCCAAAAATTTCTCTCTTTCAAAACTTGAGTAAAACCGTAGGGAGATAAGATGAAAATACGAGTCGAATTTTTTTTTTTTTTTTTTTTGAATTTTTAATCTTTTTACTTTTTTACTCCAAAATTGGTGAATCATCCCCCATGGTTGAAATCATGATATTGAATCATATTGTTTCTTATAAATTTGATTTTATTTGCACATTTTTGTTTTGAGGCCCATTTTAGACCTCAAAATTTCTCTAGTGGTACTTCGATTCGCCTTGAGATGATTCCTTTACTCCTTCATTGATGTAGACATGACATATATTATTACTGCTCCTTCAGAAAACTAGGTATTCGGCCCAAAATTACCAACCTTATACACTTTGGCCTTGTCACTATATTGGCCACAAAAAACCATTACTAGAACTAGTCCAAACATATTATTAAGGTGTTTCACTTATCCTTGTTCTAGATGTTACAACATCATAGTGAGAATCGTTCTTCTTCAAGAATGTCGAATAAATGTGATCTTCAACCTGCCATCCATTAATAAAAGCTATGATACCATGTTGAGAAATAAATTTTCTTACATATTAGGGTGGATTTCTATTTCATGATAATCTCTTGTGAATTTTGTTGAATTCTTATTAGCCTTATTATGTTTTTTTTCATCAAATAATTACCAAAGCATACATGAAAATGAAAAAGAAACAACAAAATACAAGATGTAGGCTCCAAACTAGGGCAAAACCCCACAAGGGGGGAACCCAATCAATCCTCGTTTTATAGAATTAGATCAAAGTGAGATATCTAAGATCCAAGACGAAGACAAATACCTCTATAAGATCCCCAAGTTAGCTATCTAATCACTATCACAAACTTTCCATTTAGATGCCTTGTCTCACAGAGAAATTCAACCTCTCTATCGCTCGTATTTTATAGACCTCATGATCCTTATATATTTCACATAACTCAATTAGTGAGTTCTTTCTATGGCTCGCGATATTTTCCTTTAGCTTGCATATTATCACAAAGGTAGTCCTCCTTTAGCTCACATATCACTGCAAAAATTTTGTCTCGAACTTGCAACTTTTCAGATCACATATCATAGGAAAACTCGCATCCTTGAAGATCATTTTGTCAAAGAAAACTTACATCTATTCCAAATTACATATCATAGAAAAGAATTTCTTATATGCCTTCAAAATTTCCACATACCTTCAACGAACTTAATTTCCTTTAGGTGTAGGATTCACACCAATATATAGTTGTTTGTCAACGTGAAGGGTCACATTTGTTGAGCAGGCCAACTTGACCATATGGAAGGATTACTATGTCCTTATTGAGGAAAATTTGACACTTTTTGACTTAGCACAAATTTATTTCATTTTCTTACGAAGATTCTAAATGGACTTTGACTCAAATTAAATTCTTTGACTTAACAAAACTTAGAAGCTTGAATAACATTCTTGACTAAGAAATAGTAATAATATAAATATTTTTCTTGTTTTTTCTTTTCATACAAGTACAAATATAATTATGAATACTGTACCTAGTTACTTTTCCAGCAACTTCCCCGCCCCCAATATCGACGCCTAATATAGTCGCCTTTGATGCTCTAATATATAATGGGTCGGAATTCCTTAAGACAAATCCCTCATACTTTGTCAAAAATATTGAGGATATTCTGAAAATATAGATCAGTACTTATTATTCCATAGCAAGGGCTCTTTAGTTTTCAGAACAAGGTTTAGTGTGCTAGTTCATGGGGATGTGTCCTTCCCCATACTCCTTGAAATACTGGGTAAATAAAACTTGACAACAATTGATAGAGGGTTAAGCTTCCTCTTCTTTTTGCAGGAGAGGATTTTATACCTTCTTCTTTGTGAATAATGAAGACTGAGACTTCATCTTTAGAAGTGACCCTTGTTTCAAGGGTGCCTATGGTCTCTGTTTAGATCAATGGAGCACAAATTTTAACCCATATTGTGATTTTCCTTCAACATTTCCAGTCTAGGTTAAACTCCCCTTCCTTCCTCTACATTGTTGGAATGGTGCCACTTTTAAAAGTATTGTAAATTCTTGGCTTAAGTTTATTGATCGTGTAGAGCCACAAGAGGGTTTCTTTTCTTGTGCCATAATTTATGTGGAAGTATATTTGGACAAAGATGAAGGATATTAAACAAATAGAAAAAAAAAAAAATTTATGAGAGACGGACAAGTGGTGGAAAAGGTCTTAGCCTCAATATATTCCTTTCATAATGTAATGTAATGTACAAAAAAATGAAAATGATACAAATATAAATACATGAGGAAATTTGTCTAAAGATAGTGTGTCTATCTTAGACAATTTGGCTAAGAAAATATCTCAACCATACACTAATATAGGAGCCTAACTAATTCAAGAGAATCTCTCAACCAGCTAGACCTAAACTGACTCCTAACTATGAGGAACAAACCCAATCTAGAAAGGTAGGATTAAATCTTAACTTTCATGATAATAATTAATTTAACTATTTTGGACTTAGAATTTTTTCATCACATGAGAGTGGGCCTAACATTCCCCCCTCAATCATAAGTCCAAAATAAGAACTAGGAACCATTTTCCAAGTTCTCATGTTGAAACTATTGATCCTCAATGAAAAACACTTCCTGAAAAACCGTTAAAGTAATTAGCTATCGAAAAGACTTCAATCTGAAGAGAACATGAGTTAGCTGCAAGTCTGAGTCATCTCTAAAATTTTCCTCACAATTATATCAAATGAAAAGCTGCAAAATGATCCATCTGTCCTTTGCTTTCAATCAACATCCATTTCCCATTGGCTACTTTGATGTCAATAACTGTTGATCATGATATCCCATTCGATGCTTTGATGTTGAATGCCCACTGGTTGCTTTGATGTTGAATGACCACTATTTTCTTTGATTTTGAATTCCCACTGGCTGTTGATGATCACTACTGATGATCGCCCTACTGGTTGATGATGTTAATGATGTCAAAAAATTGCTCACTGTTGTTTTTGTTGATTTTGTCGAAAACTTATCACTACTGCTTGTTGATGTTGTCAAAACTTTCAGTCTCACAACATTCAATTACATTATTATCATTTTCCCCCCTTCATCAGCTGAAAGGAGAGACAATCGGAATTTGATTTCGGAACTCCCCCCCTTCAGGTGTAGGAGAGTGTCACCATCTTCATTATATTGTAAAATTTGTCTTCATGAGAGACTGAATCCTTTTGTAACACATCAGAAACTATTTGACCGTAGATGACCACTTCCAAGGATCAATCCATGCATAATTGATCTTCACTCTGTGTGGTTGATTTCGCTTACAACATATTTTTGATGAATTATTTTTCTTTCCACAATGGTGACAATGATGGAGGTCAAAGAATTTACTCTCCATATTTCCATTTCTCTTACAATGGTTACACTTATTACGAGCACTGTCTAGAAAAATGACACCTACAAACTGAATTATTTTTGAGAAATATGGGACATTAAAATTGTTTTCTTTGTTGTAACCTAGGTCATGCCTAAATTTTTTGAAAGAAATTTCTTCCCAAGGTCTGATCACCTTCTTGGAAAGATAATTTTGATGATTTTCTTCAAACTTGTTGCTACTGTTGATATGCTGAGCTAGATTGATTAAATAATTTGTATCACACTGAGCATCAACCATTTCTATTCACAATTCATCTGCTTCACATGATTCACCAATCTGTTCTCTTAGATCTTCAGTACTACTAGATACATTATGTCATAGTATAATCGGCTGGATGAGATCACTTGTGTTGCAACTTATATCAACTTGATTGATTATATCATTTGTGTCACAAACTTCATCAACTTGGTGGACTAGATCATTTGTGTCATAACCTTCATCAATATGTTGTATAATATCTTATGTATTGCAACTTTCATTTTTTTTTTTTTGGATGAGGTCTTCTGTGTCGCAATTTGCATCTACCTTATCTGTATATTGTGCATCAAGTAGACCCTGATTTTCACTTAATTTTATTTGGATTTCACTAATGATTTTTTCTTTCACTTCAAGCTCAATTTGAAAGTATTTCGCTACTTCTAATGTGATGGTCATTTGATTGATTAAGTTTTTAATTTGATTCATCTTCCATTCCATTATTTCAATTGTGTTCTGTAACTCATGATTGCACTCTTTCAACTCTTTAATTTCCATCTCTGCACTTTGAAGACATTTTCCTCCTTTTCCCATGTTGATCTTTGACACATTTGATTTTACTAACTCGCTTGATGTTTCTTTGATTTTTTCCATGCTTTAGAGTTTAATTCACTCACTTGATGTTTTCTTGATTGTTGCTTGAATGTCACACTCACTTGAACTTGAATTGATCACACTCACTTGATTAATTCTTCAATCATTTTCACGCTTGCTTGAATTTTCTATTAACAATTGATTACTTGAACTAATTCTCACTTGAATGCCAGACTCATGCTCGCTTGTTGTAGATTTGAACTTGATCACTTGCACGTTTCACTTGCTTGAACTCGCTCAAAATAAGGGTGTCGAATACTTTCGAAAAATCACTCAAGAGAAACTATTTACAATGATTTGAATGATAGGTTCAAATGAATTTGATGACTCGAGTGAAAAAAATGGACTTAATTAATGGACACCCTATCAATTCAAAGCTTCGGTGCCTGTTTCAACCAAGAATGCACCCTTAAAATTCAACTCAATTTGAATTTGATTACAAGCTTACTTACAAAAGTAAATTTATTTGCAAGTTACACAATGCCTAAATGTTGTTGAATGTTGATGTAGATTTTGTCTTGGAATGCTTGGGTTTGCAGCTTCATTTACTTGATTATCTTGAGTGAATTTTCTCGTTGATGTAAAATAAATTTTGAATGCGGATGTTAACAACTTGATATTTTTGGTTACGTGTTGCAACTTCTTGATTACTTGCAGTTTTCTTGATTACACACTAGCACATTTGGCCCAATTTCCGATGACCAAAATATCACTCTTGCGACACATAGGCATCCCAAGAGTGACACTTTGAGGTGGGGAAAATATCATTTGTAATCACGTCGCAATTCCGACACTTGAGTTAAATATTTGTAGAGTGACACTAATTCCGACATTTTTTGGAAGTTTTGAAATTCTGAAATTTCAAACTAGTCATCGCTCTTGTGACGTTTCACACTTCATCTCTCTTCTGACGTTGAAAAATTCGTCACTATTCTGACGTTCCAACATTTGTCTCTCTTCCGATGACCAAAAGCACCACAACCGATGTTTATAATCATCGCTCTTCCAACGATAATTAACACCCCAACCAATGCTTCTAAGCATTGCACTTCTGACGATAACTAACACCCCAAATGACGCTTCTAAGCGTCGCAATTCCGACAATAAATAACACCCCAAATAATGCTTATAAGTGTCGAACTTCCGACGGGGAAAAGCATCACTAGTCCGACGATAAACAAGACCCTAACTGATCGTCACTCTTCCATAGTTTCCCTGTAAGTGGACAGTAGTGTCAGAATACCAACAGGAACAAAATAATATTGAAAAAAAACACATCGGAGCGAAAGAATTCCTAGCCACCGACAACCCGGATCATGCCATGTCTCTTCCCGCAGTCATACCTTTCAGCTGAAAAATGCCTCATTCTCCAAATTTTCAATCGGTCCACTTTCTTCCAACAAATATTGACCATCACAACCTCTATGATCACCATTCTCGTCCCACTACCATTAATTTAATAAATAGTTTAATTTAGTTCCTGCAAAGTGCATGATTTTCTTCTTGTTCTTCATAGTTTTTGCAAGATTCAAGTGCGTAACTTCAGTCACAGGCCGAGGAAGCACTTCAAAGCACAACATAGTACTAATCACAAGTGACCGTCCTGGAATGATTAAAGGAACTCACTTATCTACCAAGTCAAATTTTTACCCACCATGGAAAAAGCTTTATCTCCTATGTTGGATATGTTTGTCTACTAGCGAATGCGTCAAATTTTACTCCACTAGGTATGACGATTTTGTCTTTCACTTGCAAGCAACTTCATTACAAATAAATGACAACTCTCCACTTGTTTAGAGTTGTCAGTTTTAATGAGAAAGAATTCATTTCCAAGCCAAAATATCTGGACAGAATCAAATCTAGAGACACATCTTACGAGACAACCAATACCAACTTAGAAGGGATTCCTGGAAATACAAAAAGGTTAGACATTGTCCCATAGAAAGCGTTCTTATGGTCATCACCTATTATTTTTTTTTCCTGTAACAATTTTTCGATGAAGAATGCTTACAAATTGTGAAACAAAGTTACAAGCATAGAACATGAATCTTTTTTTTGGGAGAAAACAAAATATATTAGTACCAAAATATATAGATAATGTGTACTATAACTCGCATCATATGAGAATATCAACTTGATTAGAAGAGGTCACTGCTAATGAATACTATTTCTCAATCAAGCTAATGTGATAAGAAATAACCGTAGAAAACTTGTCATCTAATATGTGCAGTATATCTCTTTTGCATCTGCTCGCAGAAAACATGGATCAATTTTCAATGATAGTCAGATAACTACAAATCAAACCAACTTGCTAAAACTCTCTGCAGCAATATACCTCCTTAACCTGCTAACACTCTACGCAACAGACACCTCCTTGTAAGACTACTCACATTGGAGGCTTTTGCAAATATATGTCATTTTTCTAATGTCATTTCTCAAGGAATTTCGAGACAGAAGTGTCAAATGATATTTTAACAATATTTATTGGGTTTTAAGAGTTTCCATTTGTCTCGAGAGAAGTCTTTGCTATGGTAGCTTCTAGCTCTTCCAATTCATCAAGGTCCAATTCATCATCATCTTCAGCTAGTATTTGCTCCTCTTCTTTAGCTGTAACCCCAAAAGTTGAGGTTTCTTCCATTGAAAGACTTGGGTTCTTCTTCACCTGCAGGCCATTAAAAACAAGATATCACTCTTTCAACATACATTTGATCATTACATTCAATGCATACAGACATGTTCAATTCACTTTTGTCAAGTTTTTCGAAATATTTTTATAAGCTTGCTTTGAACATGAGTATTAATATGAAATAAAACAACCACCTGGCTTCAAAATAATATAAAAAGATAAACCATGCTAAAAAATCAATCCTGTATGGATTGCCATCATAGGGACTTCTGTCCCTCCATCTAATCAGGGGTATAATAAAAATTCGTCACTTTCACAAGCATTCAGATCAATCAGGCTTTCTACACGTTTAAATTTTGTTGAGTCAGAGGGTACTGTGAAGTTTTCAGAGGGAGTATCCAATAGATGATCTTGCATTTGTTGAGATACTTGGCATTGATGATTTAACTACATGTGAGATTATTCTGACATATGTTGGACATCTAGACTCTGGAATATGTAGAATTGGGTCTGTTGCAAATGTTGCCAGCAATGTTATCTAGGGAAAATAATGACGATTTGAATATGCATCTTAAAGGAAGTTTTGATGCTAAATGATTTTTTTTAAAGTCTTTGAAAGTGATAATTTAGATACAAATGAGACTCATAGCAGGAATAACACTTTTCTTATAATCCAGTCAATTCAAAATCTAGTATTGAATGGATATTTTTGTTTGAGAATTATCAAAGTCTTACAAAACATGGATTATAACTTTCATATAAAAAGGACCCGTGTCCTTAACTACAACACATTGGCATGACCCTTGCTTTATTTTATAGATGAATGGATATCTGAAGGATATGTCTAGAAGATCACCCTGGCTTTGAATATGGAGGCACATTATGATTTTATGATATCACATGATGCAAGAATGAATTTTCTTAATATGAAGAACTCTTTTGAATTTTATATAGATGCAGATATTTCTGGACTTACAAGTTACATTTAAATGTTCCAAGATTTGACCGGAACTTCTTACAATTCAAATTTTTAACTTTTCTATAGTCTCCTCCCTGTCAGCACATGTACTACAACCTTTACAATAAATGGCAAGAATAGGTGGTGTTGATGAATTTGAATTTCATGTGGTTAACTAGGGTCTGAAAGAAGTTGGAAGAAACATTGCAAGCCATTTTTTATGTTGGACCAAGTTTATTTTACAATGGTACACATAGTCAGGGGAATACTTTATTTTGAGGATATGCAGAACCTTTAATGCTTTAAAGTCAAGGATATACAATTCTTGGAATGTCAGTTCCTCCTACTAGAGCTGCAAGACTAATTTTCGAGGTATAGTTTGGTGATCAAAAAACTGGTCTACAGATCCATTTGAGAGATAGATGGTCACTTGAAAGGGGAGGTCAAAGCTCTAGGGTTTCCATTTCGCCCCTAGTTTCTATGAAAAAGACAATACTATTGTGTTGGACAAGCATGAAATCTTCAACCTTAGCGAGGGATATTGGCGACACTTTTTTTATACTGGCTGGGGCATATCGAATGAGTAGGTTCTAGTGAATCCAAATTCCTTGCAGGTCATTCTATATTGTTGATTGGAATAGTTTAACCCATCGAGTCCTAAAGGAAGAGTTTACAAAGAGGGGGTTATGAACACAACCCCACCCATATCACCTTCAATATTTCCATTGGTCTTCACATCCTTCCATCACCATTATTTCCCATTTTCTTTTGAAAACCATTTCCGTCACATGGGTTACTTATGATATCACCTTGCTCCACTCACTTAAGGCCTAGAAATCTGTAGTGGAGGCCCTCTAAAATCCTGAGAAAGAGCCCGCCTAAAGAGACAAGGTAGGTTGCAAAGGTTATAAACGCTGACCTACCCAGTTTACACTCAGATTATGGAGTGTGGTTTGGAGCTTCCATCACTTTAACGCACAGTTTGAGTGGTTACAGGAACCAAAGTGTGCAGACAATGTGTCATCATTAGCAGAATATCCAACATGCCAGCAAGAACTCAATGAATAACATGTTGATTGTTTCACTAGTAATAAAACAAAAATATCTCAATAGAAAGAAATGATGCCTTTCTGTGATATTCTATCAATGCTAACATTGTAAGCAGAATATATCCTTCACTTGAAGAAACCTATGATGATTGATTCTGTATAAATCTCCAACTAAAATTCCTCCAATTCCATTAAGAATATCATGTCTACTCTGAAAAATACAAATGGTGAATATCTTTAAACATAATTACATCCCAAACTGAAAAATATGTGATGGGAAAAATTGATTTCCCTCTCACAATAATTCTTTGGAAAAAATAAATTATCATTGAGAACTTCTCATAGGAGGCAATGCGTTGGTATAAAATTCTTACAAAATTTCTTTGATTGTGGGAAAAACACATTTTAGTATGTAAATTTTAAATCATACATACTATTTTGATTTTTCCATAATAATATTAAAATAGAATGCTCCTCACTTAGAAACAAAGGTTAACTAAATTGCATCACACATTAAGAGTAAACACTAACTCACTATCAAGAGTAGTCTTTTAGGTAACTGAACATCAGAGATATATTAATGAGACTCTTCACATTCAATATTTGGGAGATATGGATAAGTGTTGGAGAGCATAGCACTGTATCTTTAGTGACCTTTACAAGATGCAGTACAATAGTGGAGATTGTTGTGACAACATGAAGAGAACACAAAAACTAGAAGAGTCACAAATTATCCCATAAGAGGAAACTAGACTCCAACCATGGGCAATTGAATTTGTAAACTTAACTTATATGCATAATAGTTCAAAAATAATTTGGAACTCCATGTGGCTTAGAATCCTCCAATTTTTCCCTTATATAAGCTTGATTTTAATGAATCTTCCAAAGGTTATGCTGGAAAGTTGGAATTAGAAGTCTCGCTCGAAGGCACAAGGGAGCAAACGGAAAACGGGTCGCATGAATGTGTCATACAAGGCACACGGGTGTTCACAACTTATCATTTTTGATACGACCACCCTCACACGACCCGGCTCGACCCGACCTGACCCGCCTGAACATGTTTCCCTAGGCGCCCTCACATGACCCGACCCGACCCACCCTGACCCGCCCGAACGTGTTTTCTTGGGCGCCCTCACACGACATGACCCGACCAAAAGCACCCGAACATCTTTCCTTAGGTGCCCTCACATGCCCGACTTGACCCGCACAAACGTGTTTCCTTGGGCACCCTCACATGACCCGACACAGATTGCACAACAATATGTTTACATGAAGAAGACACATTCAGGGAAGTTTGTTCCTGTGAAATTGGGCACTACTATTGCCAAAAATTTGGCACATGCATATGGTATTATGATAAAAAGAGTTACATTAATAGCACAGGTGGACTTGAATTCAGAAACAATCCATCCCATATCAATTTGCTACTACAAGACCTCTTCTGTTATAACATGAAAACTAAGATAGATGCAGATAAAATTTATTTTGAAAGAGTGGGACTCTATAATTCAATTCAGATTTACACGTAATAGTCACATCACCATTTCATCTTGTAGATTTACCCCAATAGTCACAACACCATTCCAACTTGTATTTCTCATAGAAAGAAGGTAATTTTTGTATCTTGGAGGCCTTATGCTAGCATTCCTGAACAAAATATGTGAAGCCTATTATAATTTATCTCTTTGTAGCTATAACACACCAAACTTGGACTGTGAATTGTAATGTACATGTAGGCAAGTAGGAAACAGGTCAGCTTTGTTAATGGAATAGCTACCATTAAAGGTGGTTCCCATGTTGATTTAGTAGCAAATGAGATAACAAACCATGCGATGAACATTGTAAATAAGAAGAAAAAGACAACTGCGGTGAAATAACACACGATCAAGAATCATTTATGGATCTTTGTCAATTATTTGATAGGAAATCCTGTTTTTGAATCCTAAACCAAGGAGACAGTGGCAACTCGTCAAAACAGATTTGGTTCAAAGTGTGAACTCTCTCCAGAGTTTTTGAAGAAAGTTGCTAAATGTGGATTTGTTGAGAACATATTATCATGGGAAGACTTCAAACAAAGCAAGGATCTTAAGAAAAATGATGGAACCAAGAGACAAAGTTTAGCTGGTATCACCAAGCTTGATGATGCAAATGATGTAGGAAGCAAGAATTCTAGCAAATACACCGATTTTAATTGAGGGAGATTCAACCAAGGCCCTTGAGATGGTAGGGTTGGTTGTTGTTGGTTGAAATCATTATGGTGTGTTTCCCATCAGAGGTAAGTTACTAAATGTAAGGGAAGCCATCCATAAACAGATAATGGAAAATGTTGAGATTCAACATATCAATAAATTCCTTTTTCTGCAACATAGAAAGGAATATGACAGTGTCAAATCTCTGAGATATGGCCATCTTATGATTATGACAAATCAGGATCATGATGGTTCACACATAAAAGGATTGTTGATCAACTTCATACACTCTTTCTGGCCATCTCTACTCAAGATTCCTTCATTTCTTGTTGAATTCATTACTCCTGTTTTCAAGGCAACCCATAAAAATGGGTGGGTATTGTCTTTCTATACCATGCTTGAGTATGAATCATGGAGAGAATATATGGATGGATTAGCATCAGGATGGACCATAAAGTACTATAAAGGTCACGGTACAAGGACTTATAAAGAGGGGAAAGAATATTTTAAAATTTTGGACAAACATAAAAATACTTCATGTGGATAAATGAGGAAGATAGAGATGCAATTGAATTGGCCTTTAGCAAGAAGAAAATAGAGGTCGGGAAGAACTGGCTAAGACATTTTGATCCAGGAACATATTTGGACTAGAAAGACACGCTTATCAAGTACATTGACTTTGTAAACAAGGAACTGATCCTATTTTCCATGGCCGATTTGCAAAGATCCATCCCATCCATATTTTATGGTTTGAAACCAGGGCAAAGGAAAATATTGTTTTGCTCTTTCAAGAGAAATTTTGTTACGCAAGCAAAGGTTGATTAATTCTCGGGTTATGTCTCAGAGCATTCTTCTTACCATTCACAGTGAGCAAAGTCTTGCTAGCACAATTATTGGAATGACACAAGATTTTTTTGGAAGTAACAACATTAACCTCCTTGCTCCACTTGGGTAATTTGGTACCAGAGCCCAGGGTGGAAAAGATCATGCAAACACTCGATATGTTTTCACATGCCTATCACCAATAACATGCTTCTTGTTCCCAAAAGATGATGATGTACTCTTGGAATATTTGTATGAAGATGGCCAAAAAATTCAGCCAACATGGTATGTGCCAATTATTCCAATGGTCCTTGTAAATGGAAGTGAAGGAATTGGAACTAGTTGGAGTTCCTTTGTACCTAACTACAACCCAAGGGAATGCGATAAGATGCATATGATACAATGGTGGTTATATCACCATAACTAGAAAAAGTAAGAAGTTGGAACCTATGACTCAAACTACATAGTGTTAATACATAGTGTAAAGAGTGCTAATACTACATATTCTACATGCAATGGAAGCTCAAATTATTAGGGAGAATACTAAGAGCACAATAGTAACTAGTATAACTATTACTGTTTGTATGTATAAGCTTCTATCATATCCATATGAGTTACCAATCCAACTTAACTAGTACAATAGGGATATGCTTATATTCACTATACATAGCAAGTACTCTAAGATATCATGTTCAAAGCTTATAACAGGTTAAGAAATCACGTTATTCTCGTAATTATGGTTACTAATATAATATCAATCATAATCAAGCCTTGATAAGAAGATCATGTTACATAGTTATCATGTTGATTATGTCATTACCTATCACCATTTCATGAGTACTAGTAAGTGGAACTTGATTACAACAAGTAGATTTCAAGCCTGATGTTGAATATGAACCAATACCACATATTCATCATATCAAATATTAGGGAGATATAGTATCCATGTACAAAAAATACACATAGAGTAAGAACCATGTATTCATTAGAGTGATTCCAAGTGATCAAGTAACATAGTATGCCCATGATATACGTAAAGCTTACATATGATATTGCTCGTATTTCATCTATTGCTTAAGCTTAGAGCTTGAATACCATCTATATTATGGATAATGCTTGGATATGTATAAAAATTATGGTAAGATTAGCTGTAGTTATAAAAGGGTGTATATTACTAATATAACCATAACCTGCTTAGTCATCATAATAAGGAGAGTAATACTCACAGTTTAATGTGATACACATAGTACGTGTATTAGTTGCATCTACAATGTTCTATCAAATTGATGCACATGTTATATATAAATAGTAATGGTTATGGCACTATGTAACATGAACATGACGAAACCTGATTCCATATATAATATGGCTTAGTTTAGATAGAGCATGTAGAATGATAACCAAGTTGTTGTATGTATTCGGATTAGTTATGCGTACTCAATTACACATAACACATGCAATATCACTAGTACCAATTAATGTGTTAGCTCTTTTATTACCCCGAGATATAAACTATGTTCTAATTCTGTTTCTTTATCAATACTATTAGGATATGAATCACAAAAGAGACTGATTTCAATTACTAAGATTAGACTGATCTATGTAATAGCTTGAATATGGTTAAGATATAGCTTAGATAGTGTTGAATAGGGAAACATAGACTGCTATAGAGATCAACTTCATATGGTCATGATACAGGTAGAGAGCTTTCAATATGGCTTGTGTAATGGTTCACTCAAATCAATGCTAAGGTTAGCCAATCATGCAAGATCAACTATTATATAAACATTAGCAATCAAACTGTGTTTCTACTTAAGATTTAGATACACATGTTGGCATAGAGCTAGTAAAGCTATGTACTTATTACTATGATTCCGGTCAGTGTTAATAAGGTATGAAATGAATAGGGAAACATAGATCATTACGTCATAACAAGGAGCTTAGCTTGAATATGGAGTTCCTGGTCTCTATAATATAAGACCTGTATTAAGGATATCATGTTTATACGAATATGTGTTATTCCATTACGTGTAGTTACATCAATAAATCTTGGTAACTGATTCAATGGAATTGATTCATTAGTAATAATAACATATTGAAATAAAAAAATCTTATAGATTCAATAGAGCTTACTACTAGCTTAACTAAGGTGATATAGTGATAATTACTAAGCTTAATATGGGTATCATAGGTACAATATGGTCTCTTCTACCAATATTCTTTTAGTTCCATATAATTGTTACCATTTTAACTAATACATGGGAATCATAGAAGAGAGATAGGGGTGAATACATTACTCATCTTAAGCTAATCCAACTCTATTCACCAATCAAAGCTGGAAAGAGCATATTCAATGATATCGAGCTAGAACAAGAACAATCGTATCTCAGTATTGAGCTTACATTACACCTATGACCACATTAGCTAATGGAATACAAGATTATTTATTAGGTAAAATACTGTATGCTATTACTCTATCCTTAACCTGTATGATGAATATGGACATTGTAGTATACACTAGAGTAACACTATACTCGTATAAACTATACAAGTTTATGGATCCACATATGATTTCCATAATGAATGGGTTGGATAATAAAAAAAGGTTCTAGATATCAGTACTTTATATCCCCTTTGTGATGATTATGAATAATATGTAATGTAAGGGATATGCTAAGTTGAACACTACAGACTCGTAGCTGAGTAATGACCAAGTAGTGGAAAGCTAGTTCATAATGATTATCATTTCTAGTAATCACAACTTGGTATGTAACCAATAAATATGGCTCATATGGGCTTAGTGCTCGCATATGATAGACTAGCCTCATTAAGATGATCAAGTAGACTGAATCTATATAAGCTCAGGAATCATGCTTGTTTATAATAGTTTCAAGTTTGAATGGGGTTACATAAGCACAACATACAATATGCAGTAATCAATAAAAGCTTACTATACATGGAGATAGTTGAGTAAATCAATGGGGTTCATAGTAATCAGTTTCATTACCTATAATGATAGTTTTACCCATAAGAGTAATGAAATAGATTAGAGCATGTATTTCAAGCTTTATTCCAAAAATATATAACATAAGAAAACATCCCCGGTCAATTTCCATTATGATGACGAAACCAACCTCAATCAATGGTGCATTAATTACTTACTAAACGATAGAGGAGATTATTGGCGCATGACAGGCATAAAGACTGGCAGATAGGGTCTGGGCTCCATTGCTTTCTATTCATGTCAAGGCATGCATGTAGAGGCTTACTGGGCAGGAGAACATCCTTATTTAGAGTGACCATAACCTTACTTATTTGTACCATACCATTAGTTCATCCCACATGATCTGAGCCTATACTACGATATGGTTATTTTTTATCACTTTATTTTGATATATTGATTTGCCTAGGACTAAGGGACATTTCAACATCCCAGAGCACTAGACATTACACCATTGGCTTGGCACCTTGGTACAAGGGTTTTAAGGGTAAAATTGAACAAACAGCTATAAAGGATAATTGTGTGTCTTACATGATTAGTGGCAGCATAGAGGAAATGTCTGAGAAACCATTAAGAATTACAGAGTTCCTTGTTCGTAAGTGGACTCAGGATTACAAGGAATTTCTAGAAGCATTGATGAATGGGAATGATAATATTAAAGAGACATTCATAAGGGACTAAAGGAATACAATACTGATACCAGGTTCCATTTTGAGGTGTCATTGTCTGAAGAGATTATGAAGATTTCACTTCAAGAGGGCCTTTTAAGGAAATTCAAACTGACCAGTACAATTAGTACAAGTAACATGCATCTTTTTGACTCAAACGGAACCATTCATAAATATGAGACCCCTGAGCAAGTTTTGGAGGACTTCTATCATATCCGTCTTGAATTCTATGAAAAGAGAAATAAAGTCCAATTGGATAACCTTCAACTTGATTTTCTAAAATTGGGCAATAAATTCAGATTTATCCTAGCAGTTGTAAATGGAGAAATCATAGTGAATAATAGGAAACATGCAGAGTTGCTGCTTGAATTGAAGAGCAAGGGTTTCACTCCATTCCCCAAGAAGGGAAAACTTGTTGAGGCTGCTATTGCTGGGGCAATAGTAGATGATGAAGAGTATCCTCAAGACAAAATTTAGATAGTAAAGGGTGTTCATGTTATAGATTATGAGTATCTTCTATCCATGGAAATAGGAACATTGACTTTAGAAAAAGTCCAACAATTATGCGCTGAGAGAGATAAGCTTGAGGAATGTTTTAAGGAGCTTAAAAAGGCAACTCCCAAATATCTATGGTACAAAGACCTAAATTCCTTTACAAAGGAGTTGGATGCTCAAGAACTGCAAGAGGCCAAGGATGATGAATATGAGTTGAGCAACATGGGAAATGATGTTGCCAAAATTTTCAGACAAGTAGGAACAAACCAGAGAAAAAATACCAAAAAAGCTATAACTGTTGAAAAACAGCTTCTAAATCAACCACCAATAATTAGGCATCGACTGCCGATGTTACTACAACTAATGCATAGAATGAAATTAAAAAACCTAAGTATGGAGGCAGCAAGAAAGGGACTGCAAAAAAGCAAATAGAAGTGGAAAGCGATGAGCATGATGAATTAGATACCAACCTGCGGGATCGGTTGGAAGCCTACAACCATGGCTTATCAACAGATCAATAAGTTGTTGAGAATTAGGGAAGCAAGAAAAATTCACCAACTGAAGATTTTAAACCAAAGCAGAAAGAGACCACTAGACGAACAAAAAATGCTTCAAACTTCAGCGTTCACCGTTCAGGGTTTAGCTTTCAGCATTCAACAATCAACATTTAGGGTTCAGGGTTCACCATTCACCATTCAACTTTTAGTGTTCAGGGCGAGTCAGGTTCCACAGGGCGTCGGGCATTTCGGTAGGGTGGAGTCAGGTTCAACCCGATTCTGCGTGCAGAATAGTGATAACACGTTTGGAACAATGATTCGAAGGGTGTATTTTTTTCAGGCGGGAATAGGGAGGTTGGGTGAAGGGTGAAATGTTTTTAGGTGGGAATTGGAATTAAAATTAAAATTAAATGTAAATAATAATATTTAATTTATTTATTTATTTAGTTATTTATTTATTTCTTTTTTTGTCCTGGATGCGGGTGGTCTTCATGCCTGACAGGTGGCAAGGATGGGCGGGCGCGTGGGGTTATACCACTGCCAACCTCCTTTGCGTCCTATGCGTCATTAACTGTATTAAAATTTCTTCATCCGGGGCATTTATGTGGCACACTCGTCTAGAACTGCGCTCAATCCTCAAAGATATGGCTTCTCCGGGACGCTTCAGATCTGATTTCTTGCCCCTTAGCTCTTGCTGTGCTTCAGTGGTCTCTGAGCCAAGCTCTCGGACCATCATTGGATGCAGGTTCTGGCTTTCATGCTGTGTTAATCTTGCTCCTGGAGTGCACTTCTCGCAAAGCTCCTTTTGCACTCAGAGTTCTGGCTTTTTCCTTGTCTCTCTCCCTACGAAGATTGATTCTCATCAGAATTTGGTCCTCAGTCTGGGCACTCCCTGTTCTTTCAAATTCAGCACTCCTCATCAGAATTCCATGCCTCGACTGCGACATAGGATGCAAAGTCGACATGGCTCGAGCCGTGGTGGTCCTTCTCGTCGCCCTCCTCCCTCCTCGCCTAGCTCTTCTTCTCCGCCTTCTGATTCCATGAGGGGTTGTTATCCTGAGACCCGCAGCGGTAGAAGCTTTCTGATGGGGCGTGGGAGTGCTTTAGGGCCCTGTGCTTTGGGTACTGGGTCAGCGGCCCTGAGGCTTCTTTACTTCCACAACACACTTAATCAGCCTCATCACCCTGCTACCATCACCATTGACTTCAAAGAAGAGCCGCCTGATTCTATTGCTAAGCTTTCCAACACTCCTCCGGTGCATTTGTCATCCGAGAGGCCCTGTTCTCCTCCTAATTCTGGTCAGAAGCAGAAGCTAGCTGAGGGTGGCTCCTCGCAAGACCCCTTAGTGGATATTGTTGCGGGAGTTTTCAAAGGGGGTGGTTCTTTTGTTCCGGCCGTCGAGGAAAGGGCGGAATCCTCCAAATAGGTTGCTCTGGATGATAATCTTTAACATTCTGCAGATAGATGTGTTCCTGATACTCACACTGCCTGTGAACAGATCACTCCTTCTGCCAGGTAATTAATGGCCTTTCTTCATTGAGCTGTTTTGGCTGTCTTTGCTTTTGAATAAATCTAAATCATTAATCCTGTTAAACCACCAAAGCAGATGGTTCTACTTCTCTTTGCCTTTTGATTTTTGGTTTCCCTTCGTGACAGAAAAATTTTCTGTATAAAGTATTATTTGTTTAATTTTGTGCTAAATGTTGGAAAGAGTTGATATCTTTGTTTGGATGCTCGGCGGTTTCCCTATGAAGCGGTTTTGTGCTTAGATGCTGTAAGTTTAGTTTTATGTGCTTTCTAGCCTTTTATCTTGTTTTTTGAAAAATGTGTCCAGCTTCTACCAGAATGCCCATTTCTTGGGCCGGAATCTCTGAGGCCTCGGCCTCCATGTAATCCTTTTTTTGTATATTAATAGATTAAACTTACTCAGAAATATATATATATATATATATATATATATATATATATATATATATATATATATATATATATATATATATATTTATTTATTTATTTATTTATTTATTTAAATTTTTTTATATAAAGTATTAAATTAAAAATTGAATATAAATAAATAAGATATTAAGGTGTATATAAAGTATTTAATATATAAAATTTATAACTTTCCACACACAGGACCCGACCCCACCTGAACCCAACTCGAACGCGTTTCCTTGGGCGCCCTCACACGACACGACCCGACCCGCCTGAACTAAGGCACAACGGAGAAAACGTAAAATAGGTTTCTTGAACGTGCACATTAAGGGACACAGGCAGTCAACACTTAGCATTTTTTATACGGCCTCCCTCACATGACCTGACTCAACCCAACTTGAATGTGTTTCCTTGGGTGCCCTCACACGGCACGACCCGACCCGCCCGAATGAAGGCACAAATGAGCGCCAAATGGAAAATGGGTCGCACAAATGTTCACAAGGCACACGGGTGGTCACAAATTATCATTTTTTATACTTCCACCCTCACACAACCCAACTCGACCTGACCTGAACACATTTCCTTGGGCACCCTCACACGGCACAACCCGACTCGCTCGAACGAAGGCACAAGGGAGTTAATGGAAAGTAGGTTGCATGAATGTGCACAAGGCACACGGGTGGTCACAACTTAGCATTTTTTATACGGCCACCCACACATGACGTGACCCGACATGACCCAAACGTGCTTCCTTGGGCGCCCTCACACAGCACGACCCGACCCGACCCGATGCGTACGCGTTTCATTGGGCGCCCTCACACGACCTGACCCTACCTGACTTTCCTGAACGAAGGCACAAGGGAGAAAACAACAAATGGGTCACATGAACATGCATAAGACATAGGGGTGGTCACAACTTAGCATTTTTTATACGACCCTCCTCACACGACCAAAATTGAATGTGTTTCCTTGGGTGCCCTCACACAGCACAACCCGACCTGACCCGACTCGAACGTGTTTCCTTGGGTGCCCTCACATGACCCGACCCGACCTAACCCACGTTGAATGTGTTTCCTTGGGTACCCTCACACGGCACGACCCGAGCCGCCCGAACGAAGGCACAAGGGAGAAAACGGCAAACGAGACACGAACATGCACAAGGCACATGGGCAGTCACAACTTAGCATTTTTTATATGACCACCCTCACACGACCTGACCCCATGACTCGCCTGAATGCATTTTGTTGGGTTCCCCCGCATGACCCAACCCGACTTGACCCGGCCCAACCAGCTCGAATATGTTTCCTTGGGTGCCCTCCCATGACACGACCCAACCCGACCCGCCAAACGTGTTTCCTTGAGCGTCTTCACATGACACGACCCAACCTAACCCACCCGAACACGTTTCCTTGGGCACCCTCAGATGACCCGACCTGACCCAACCCGACCTGAATACAATGACATGGCTGCAGTTGGTATCGAAGCTTGTACATTATATTGGTTGGTCTCAATGAAACATTGCCAGGGACAAGACATTGGTCAAGGTTGAAGCTGAATAACAAGACATGGAAATTTGGGAAGAATGTTAAGGGAGGATTTTTCAGACCTTGTACAGGTCGAGTTGTATGAAAGAAGAGAGAGTGGATGTGGCATGGTTCCAAGACGAGATGACCGTTAACTGACAGACCGCCATTCCTCTCTACACCGCATGGGGGTAAGCCTGCCTCAGACCATCTATTTGGCCTGATCAAAGGTCAAACTGCATGTAACTACAAGATAGCTACCAGAGGGCCTACTACATGGATGTCTTGTCTCGAGGAGAGAGTGGATGTGGCATGATTCCAAAAGGGGATGAACATTAACTGAGAGACTGCAGTTCCTCTCCATATCTTGTGATATGGATATTAGTTTAAAAAAATATATATCACCGAAAAAATATTGATGAGACACACAAAAAGATGATGTTTATTTTAAGTTTCTAATATTTTGAAAAAATGACATAAGACCTCGTTTCCATGACAAGGCATTGGAGGTTGGGTCGGCAATAGTAACACCTTCTTCTACCCTTAGAATGGTCTATGAGGCAGACGAGGGTGTTGCAATTTCCTTTTGTCTTACCTATATCAGATAATGGATTCCACCCATATCAATGAGATTGGGGTTGTGGCTTCACTTCTTCCTTATTCTTGGTTATTTAAAAAAAATGATTCTAGTCATTCCCTAATCATGGTTTGATTCATGAATTAATGTAGCAATTTTAAATTCTTGTAAACATAATATCTTAATAACAGGAGCAACATTTATTAATTTCAAAATGATGGTTGTAATAAGGGTTTGTGAGCTCTTGCATGTTGCATGATACCATCTTCATTTTATTTTTATGAAAGAAGTCCACTCTCTTCTTACCTTCACACCTTGAAAAGGTGTCAAATGATTTGGGAATGCTAACAATTTGTATAGAAGGTAGAAATATAATTTGAACTTATGTTCCTTGGATTTTTGCAGGTATCATCCCTGCCAATCGATGGAGAATCATTTGGTTTTCGGGGTCAAGAGTGGTTCTATATGATCCCACTTCTTACGTAATAACATATTGGGAGATTCTTGGTGGCTCTCTCAGTTTCCATAGAATTGTTAATATTATTTTTAGTTAGGCTTGGAGAGGATGAGGGAGATGTAATCTTCTTAATATGGGTAAATTAATTTTTTCATGTCTATATAAAATTCCCATTTCTAACAAATCTAGTCTACATATTATTGTTTTCATGCAACAACCAAGGCCTATGGGTCCTAACTTGATATTGCAAGGGATACGAGTGAAAAGAAGTAGGGAGAATAATTTATCCTATGGGGGAGAATTTGGTACTCAAAGTAAGTGTTGGGGAGATTGATGTATGACACAACTTGATGTCAAATAAGCCTAAGCCCTCAAATGCACAACAAATATTTTTGATCCATTAAAATATCAACCTTGATGCATTCTATTTTTGAGGGAATGGGTTAAATATATGAACTGATTCATTATATATATTTAAGTTTCCCATTGTGGAAAAAATCATTCTATAAATGGTCAAAAACATAAGGGAATTCCACCTAGCTCATTAAATAAATTTTTGAACCTTCTTAAGTTAAAAACCATTCATTCCTTTTTGAAAAAAAATAACCATAATGTTTTGAGACATCCATAGGCTATCAGATATACTTCATGGCAATGCTTTTCAATCCAAAAATGGAAATGAAAAAAAAATGTAGTTAGGCCATGAATAGCCATGCAACTCAATCCATGGGGTTCTAAGGTATCTATGGCCTAGGATTTGGGACAAACTTTAGTGGGATATGATCCACCAAATACCATAACATTCCCTAACATTGTTTTTTTTTAAATATTATCAACATGAATTTTGAATATCAACATGAGTTTAGGGGGGATTTCATTACCTTGTGTATTTCCTTTGGTATACTATTCCACGGGTCCTTGGGAGGAAGCATTTTTTAAACTCCTCGGTCAATCTCTCCTTGTGTAATTTCTAGAATGATAGATACATGTGAATGGATGGCAATTTAATTAAACCCATGCATCCTTTATAAGCATGAAAGGCCACAACCTAGCTCATATAAGCTCCACTAAACTTATACAATGTACATGTTCTGGTGAGGAAAACAACTTCTAATATAGCCCTATATCTTCTCATAACTTGAAATCATACTAGAACTTAATTTCTTTCATTCATTGAGTATTTGATTGGGAAGCATTGTGATATAAAATGACATATTTTATAAAAAATAAAGAGATAATGTTTTTAATATTAAATGGTTAATATCATCCTTTCTCACTTTTATTTCCAAAAAGTTAAAAAAATAAAGCCTTTAAATGTATTGGAAAAGCATGAGTGAAATTGATTTAGATTGAAACCATAACTTCATTTTTATTATTTCTTATAAAATTATCTTTCTTTACATTCTTCAATCACAATACAATTTTGATTAAAAAATGTATAAAATTAATATAAATATTATTTAGTGAAAATATACTTATAATATTATTATTAGGTGATTTTTCAATTTGAAATCACATAAGTAGTGATGTCAAAACTAGTTCAGTGCACTTATGCCTAAATTTTTTATAATATATCAATCAAATGATGAATATTTGATTTCATTATGCTATAATATAAATGATGTATTTAATTTAAAAAAATAAATAGCATGAATATTTTAATATTTAATATTAAATTTTATTTTATTTTTTGAAAAAATAAAAAAAATAAGAATAAAACTTTTAAATATGTAAATATGAATTAACCTTAATTACTTGTACAGTACCCGAGTTAACGTCTACCTCAGTATCAATTTCCATTACCGTTCCTGTAGGTATCACATCAGATATGGTTATGGAAGTGGAAGTGGTATGGGTTGACTGATCCTTGGAAGTGTTAGAGGTATGCGGTGATGAATTATGAGTATTTGGGGGTGAGGATGTCAGTCCGCTTTGCGATGAATAAGGGTTGGGTTGTGGTATGGTTGGGGAAGTTTGGGTACCCTTTTCTGGTTCGTAATGCAACGCGGAAGCAGAATTCAAAAAAAACCCCAATAAAAAAAAAACTCTAGTTACAAGTCAAAGGCTCAATGGAATTGGTGTAGACCTTTCAGAATAACTTACAACCTTTTAACGCGCCCGAAACACTTTCCACTGTAGCGAGACCGCTTCTGTGATCCAACGGTTGCGATTTAATCGCACAATCACAATTGCACTATCCCCTTCACCAGCCTCCTTATCCTTCAATGTCACGATGCGATCAGTCGTTTGGGTCCGATGCGATATGGATCAGTGATGCGATATGGATTGGTGGTACGATATGGATCGGCGATGTAAGGCTTTTGGCTATGCGATATGGATATGCGGACCCGATAACGATAAAACTCCACTATAATTTCTTGAGGTCCCGATCTCTGTTAAAAAAAATGATTTAACCCGATACTCAATGTATTTTGGTTATTTGTTTTCTGTGGAAT
Source organism: Pinus albicaulis (assembly GCA_034641835.2). Taxonomy (NCBI): domain Eukaryota; kingdom Viridiplantae; phylum Streptophyta; class Pinopsida; order Pinales; family Pinaceae; genus Pinus; species Pinus albicaulis. The sequence continues at coordinate 422,094,196 of CM076578.1, forward strand.
CAGAAAGGTGCAATATGCCACCAATTATCCTTTAATGTAATGATTTCCTTAAATAGAAATGAAATATCCAGGCCAACATCAAAACATTCGAAGAAAACACACGTTCGAGACCTCCATGGGTCGATTAAAGAATGATACGGACTCAATCTGTTTCAATTTAAATAAACAATACAAAGTCTCGGCCTTAGACCAGATTACGCAGGAAAATACCTCCGTCTCTAAACACATATAATTCCAAAACCACTCTCTGAGCACTCGCTCCACTCCTGCCTCTCCAAAATCCTCTTCTCATTATGGTCTTCCTATCTTTTATTCACTCGAATATCTCTTTAACAATAAAAAACAAATTCTCTATTTCTTAGCTCTCCCTCACACCTATGAAAAAAAATCTATCTCCAAATCTAAATAAATATAATCTCTAACTTATTACATAAATGAATTATAACAAATCGTTGAGAGATCCAACCCTCTCAGTAAAATTGGTTTTGACCCCTCAGTCAATGAATTTCAACCTATCTAGCCACAACATGTGAACAAATTTTCACATTGCTAGCTAAGTCTGATGCTCCTGCATCAGACTCCCGGGGAAGAAATTTCTTGTCCTTCAAAATTTCAGGACTTACTCCATACTTTTGTAGTTCTACTGTTGTTAACCAACTGGAATCTTCCATTGGCTGCTGCTTCCATTTGACTAGGTACTGGAAATACGTCTGCCCTTTGGTTTTCTTGGATACTCTTTGATCCAATATAACTTCAACTTCTTTCTTGATTTCTTTTGGTACATGTTCCTCCCAGTTCACGGATCGAACTTCATCACCTATATCTTATTTCTACAAATTTTTCTCTGCCTTTCTGAATGAATATATGTCTGCAACATTAAAAATGGGGGATATTCCAATCCCTTCTGGAAACTTGATCTCATATGCATTAGCTGAAAATTTCCTTATAATTTTACAAAGTCCATTTTTTTTCATTTTTAGTTTGTTGTAAGTTTTTGTAGGAAATCTCTCTTTCCTCAAATTCCCATCACTAAGTCTCCATTTTAAACTCTTTCTCTCTCCTTTTCAGGTCTGATATCTGCTTGTATTTACTATTGTTCTCCTGTAATTCACCTTTTACTTCTTCCTGTAATCTCTGCATTTTTTCGGCAAAATCTTCAGCACTTTCACTCATGGCTTCCTATTTTCCCAAATCTCTAAGCTCATACACTCCTCTCGGATGCATTCCAAAGACTATCTGAAATGGACTCATTCTAGTGCTTCGGTTTGGTGTATCATTGTAAGCAAACTCAGCTTGAGCTAATGCCAAATCCCATTGTTTGGGATTCTGATATACTAAAATCCTTAATATATTCCCCAAGCTCCTATTCACTACTTCAATTTTTCCATCTGTTTGAGGATGGTGTGCTGAACTAAAACTGAGATTAGTTCCCATTTTCTTCCAAAGTGTCCTCCAAAAATGCCCTACGAGCTTGGTATCACGATCAGATACAATGCTTACAGGTAAACCATGCAATCTTACAATTTTTGAAAAGAATAAATTAGCTATATGTGTCGCATCACTAATTTTCCTACATGCAATGAAATGTGCCATTATGGAAAATCTATCTACTACAACATAAATGGAATCATTCCCTCTCTGGGTTTTTAGTAATCCCAAAACAAAATCCATGCTAACTGCATCCCATGCCCAGTCTGGTATTGGTAATCGCTGATACAGTCCTGTATTCTTACTCCTTCCTTTGGCATGCTGACATATCCTGCATTTCTCAACAAACTTTTTAACATCAGTTTGCATTTTGGGCCAGAAATAAAATGCATTCACTTGAGCGAAAGTTTTATCTTGTCCAAAATGACTAGATAACCCTCCACTATGCTTTTCCTTAATTATGTTCTCCCTCATGGAAAATTTGGGAATGCATAGTTTGTTACTTTTGAATAATAAGCCTCCTTGAATGAGCTAGTCCATCCATTGACTTCTGTTATGGCTTACTGGATTTTGAACTGTTGTGTAGATATCTCTAAAATATTCATTATCCTTGTACATTTCTATAATTTCCTCAAAACCTACAACACCCACTTTGAACTCTTGCATATTAAAACTTACCCTGCTCAATGCATCTGCTACTTTATTAGACTTACCACTCTTATGATTTATTACAAAAGTAAAACTTTACAGAAATTCTACCCACTTAGCATGTTTCTGATTCAACTTAGGCTATTTATTGATAAATTGTAAGGCATGGCTGTCTGAATACAGAATGAATTATTTTGGCAACAGGTAATGCCTCCATTTTTTTAATTCTTGCACAATAGCATAAAACTCCTTGTCATAAGAAGAACATTTCTTATTTGCATCATTCAGTTTCTTGCTGAAATATGCTATTGGCCTTTGCTCCTGACTTAGAACTGCACCACCTGCTATACCACTTTCATCTATTTCTACTTGAAAAAATTTCTCAAAATTAGGCAATGCTAAAATTGGCTCCTCTGTTATCTTCTTCTTCAGCAATTTAAAGTTTCTATCGGTTGCTTCTATCCATCTAAATGGTTGATTTATCTCCTTGATGGTCTCAAGGATTGGTGCACAAACTTGACTAAAACCTCTTATAAAATTTCTGTAAAAACTTGCAAGTCCATGGAAGCTTCTTACCTCAAATGTAGTTCTGGGAGTAGGCCAATTCCAGATTACTTGTACCTTCTCCGGATTCATCTTCAAACCTTCTTTGGAAATTACAAATCCTAAGTACACTAGCTCCTCCTTCATAAAACTACATTTCTTCAAATTGATTAGTAGTTTCTCCTTCTGTAGAGTTCTCAGGACCAACTTAAGATGTTCTAAATGTTCTTCTTTACTTTTGCTAAAAATCAGAATATCATCAAGGTAAACTATGACAAATTTACCTGCATACTCCTTCAAGACTTCGTTCATTAGCCTCATGAATGTGTTGGGTGCATTAGTGAGCCCAAAAGGCGTCACTAACCACTCATATAGTCCACTATTTGTTTTGAAGGCAGTCTTCCATTCATCGCCTTCCTGAATACTTATCTGATGATACCCACTCTTCAAATCTATTTTAGTAAAGTATCTAGATTCACTTCAACATTCCATTAAATCATCCATTCTAGGCAAAGGAAATTTGTACTTGATTGTTATCTTGTTGATAGCTCTGGAATCTGTGCACATGCGCCATTCTCCTCCCTTCTTCAGACTGAGCACTGTCGGTACAACACACGGGCTAAGACTTTCTCTGATCAGTCCTTTTTCGATCAATTCCTGTATTTGCCTTGGAACCTCTGTGCTTTCTTGTGGAGTTAGTGTATACGCAGCTTTATTGGGTAGACTTGCCCCTGGTATTAAGTCGATATGGTGACTAACACTTCTAACCGGTGTTAATACACTTGAAAATTCATCCACAATGATATCCATAAAATTATCTAACACAAATTTAATTTCTTCAGGCAAAACATTTAAATTTGTGGAAGTCAAGATTACCTTGGGCCTCCCTACGATAGCGAATTGCAATTCCTCGCTTTTGTCAATCTCCTGTAGCAATTCTTTACCACTTATCAACATGATACTATTTTTAGGAAATCCTCTATCCACATCATTCTTCAATGGAAACAACGTGTGCTTGTTTCCATCCTTCTCTATGGTATAGGTGTTTCTCCTTCCATCATGAACCGCTTTCTGATCAAACTGCCATGGTCTCCCCAATAATATATGACATACATCCATAGGCATAATGTCGCATAAAATCACATCTTTATACGTACCTATTTGTATTTCAACATTGCACTATTCTGTCACAATGATTTCATGGCCCTTCTGCAACCAAGACACTTTGTAGGGTGCAGGATGTATTGTCTTTGTTAACCCAATCTTATCCACCATCTCTATGGACACAAGATTGTCTATGCTTCCACTGTCTATTATTACCTTACAACACTTACCTTTTGATTTACAGGTGGTTCTGAACAATTTCTTCCTCTGTGCAGGTTCTCTAGTCTCATTCTTTGCTCTAAGCAAAGTTCTCCTCAACAACAATGATTCACCTTCATCAGGGGGTTCTTCTTTCTCCATATGTTGCTGTGGTTATGGTTTTGCCTCAGCCACATTTTCATTCCTCTGACTTGCTGATTTATTATGAGGACAATCCCATGATATATGTCCCCACTCTCCACATGTATAACACTGAAAATATCTTCCTCACCCTCTTCCTCTGGGCATGAATCTTCCTCTGCTAGATTCTCCTCTTTGTGGTGCGCTGCTACTTGAGGTTCCTGCTTCATGTTGATGCTATGATCCTCTGGATCTGGTAGTTCCTCTACCTCTGGCTGAGCTTTTTCCTCTATTTCTCTAACTCTGCTTCCTCAAGATCTTCTATTTTTCCTTCAAACTCGCTTGATAGGCATCCTCAATAGTTTTTAGACTAAAAAAGTTAATCTCATCTTGTATCTCATACCTTAATCCATTTATATATCTAGCTACCTTTTCTAGATCATCTTCAACATGGCTAGATATAATACTCAGCTTATAAAATTATTTAGTATATTCCCTAACTATCATCCCTTTTTGTTTTAAGTTCTGCAATTGTCTAAACATATTTAATTGGTAATCCTTCAGAAAAAATTACCTTTCAAATTACTTACCATTCTGTCCCATTGCTTAAATTTGGACTTCCCTTTTCGCTCCCTGGATAATTGCAATTCGTCCCACCGTAAGGCTGCATGGCCTTTCAATCTCGTGGCTGCAAACTTCACTTTCTTCTTGTCATCAAATTCTTCATAGTCGAAGTACTTATCCAATGAACTTACCCAATCCGTTAGTGCCTCCACATTAAGGCTTCCATCATAGAAGGGCACTTCTATCCTCGGTCGACTGCTAGCTTTGACTAACATCTTCATAACTTTAGCTGCTTCATTTTCTTCCTCCACTTCTTCATCTGTGGACTCTTCCTCATCGACACTAGAAACTCCACCCTATGTCGCTCTTCATTGCGTAGTTTCCATGGTAGCCATTCTGTGCACAAATTCCGGATCTCATCTAAAAAAGTTACGTTTTCTATAGGTCTCTCTCAACCTATCCTAGCTCCTCTTCTGGGTGGAATTCTATCTACGATGCTCAAAAACAGCATAACAAGCTCCGATACCAAAAATGACGGAACGCGGAAACAGAATTACAAAAAAAAACCAATAAAAAAAAACTCCTGTTACGAGTCAAAGGCTCAACGGAATCGGTGTAGACCTTTCAGAATAACTTACAACCTTTTAACATGCCCGAAACACTTTCCACTGTAGCGAGACTGCTTCTGCGATCCAACGATTGCGATTTAATCGCACTATCCCCTTCACTAGGCTCCTTATCCTTCAATGTCGCGATGCGATCAGTCGTTCAGGTCCGATGCGATATGGATCGGCAGTGCGATATCGATCGTGATGCGATATGGATCAATGATGCGATATGGGTCACGATATGATATGGATCTGCGATGTAAGGCTTTCAGCAATGTGATATGGATCTGCGGACTCGATAACGATAAAACTTCACTCTATAATTGCTTGAGGTCTCGATCTCTGTTAAAAAAAATGATTTAACCCGATACTCAATGTATTTTGGTTATTTTTTTTCTGTGGAAACAGAAAGGTGCAATCCACCACCAGTTATCCTTTAATGTAAAATTTTCCTTAAACAAAAATGAAATATACAGGCCAACATCAAAACATTCGAAGAAAACACACGTTCGAGACCTCCACGGGTCGATTAAGGAATGATACGCACACAATCTATTTCAATTTAAATAAATAATACAGAGTCTCGACCTTAAACTAGATTACATAGGAAAAGACCTCTGTCTCTAAACACATACAATTCCAAAACCACTCTCTAAGCACTCGCTCCACTCCTGCCTCTCCAAAATCCTTTTCTCATTACGTTCTTCCTATATTTTATTCACTCGAATATCTCTCTAACAATAAACAAAAAATTCTCTATTTCTTAGCTGTCCCTCACACCTATGCAAACAACTCTATCTCCAAATCTAAATAAATATAATCTCTAACCTATTACATAAATGAATTATAACAAAACGTTGAGAGATCCAACCCTCTTAGAAAAACCGGTTTTGACCCATCAGTCAATGAATTTCAACCTATATAGCCACAACATGTTAACAAATTTTCACATTACTGGCTAAGTCTGATGCTTCTGCATCAGTTCCTCTGTGATATGGATCCCTGTACTTATCTGATGTACAAGATTCTCCTCTGTTAATTCTACCACTTGGTCAGATTTTAGAGTCTTGGCCCGTTTTCCCTTAGGCCTCTAGATGGATTGTTTGGTTGCTTAGTTTTTCGAAATGGGGAAATGGTTGGCTGTGAATGCGAATGGAAGGTGGTGGATGGGAGAGTAGTGAGGACTGGGGTCGTTAATGATGGTGATCCTAAATTTATTGTTTAAAATTCATTAAATAATGGGAATGTATGGCTCTAGTACTTACCATGAATTTTTTGAAGGCTTGCACTTGTGTATCCATCTTTTGAAGTAGCGACTGGAGTTGCATCTGCGATATCCTCTAAGCTGTGTTCGCTATTTTTTCTCCTGGTAGAGGCTGTGGAAGCATAGCTTCAAAATAATACTTATGTTTCCCTTCTCAAGTTTCTCCTATAACTCCCGGACAAGAAGTAACTTCTGTGTGGAAAGCGTTCTCTACCAATTGGAATCTCAACAGTCTCTTTTGGAAGGTGTTTGTCGCAACACAGTGGGGTCTAATCCATGTATTTTCATGTGAAATGCCAAACCATATTTTCTCAAATTATTGATCTAGCATCACTCTGGGAATTATTTCTTGGGCTTGAATGACATCCAACATCAACTTGTACCACTCTGTGAATGCCTCTTCGCTGATCTCTTTACTACTAGGGTCACCTGAAAATATCCACGGTGTATATCTAAGGGCCATTGGCTGATCTTTGCCTATCTCTACAAGAGGTCGTTTCCCCGGTGGACACCATTTCCACATAGCCAACGCCATTATTAAATAGTCGTATATAAATCCTGTGGCTCTTTCAAAATTGTCTTCGCAGGCTTCAAATATATCTTGCACCAGAAAAGCACACCAATTGAGTTGCGCTCCCTGTACGCAGTGCTCCACAACTGAAATTGTGTCCAGGGTACACGCCCCCGTTGTATAGTGTCTCATTCTCTTCCCTGCCACCAGATAGCATTCAAACGTTACATTAGGCACATTAATGAGGTCTATCTTCGCCCACTTCCCCCCTCTCCTAGTCTCATACTTCTTGTAGTAGTCTAATTCCCCCACCTTATGTGCTCTTTTAGAGGTATTCTGGAAGGTCATGGATACATTGCTCCCTGTTGCTGATTGTCCAGTGAGTCTGTGGATATCCTATGTGGATTTATTTCCCAAGCCAAAGCGACCCAATGTGAATTCTACTGATTAGGAGCTTTGTGCATTGCATGGTTTCTCCCTGTGTATCGAAGACCGATAGACTCCTCAGGTGAAGAATTGCTGACCTTTGAATTCCTTTGGTGAACTCTAGCTAATTAAATTCCACCTTCCTTCACATAATTCTCAATGTAGACTTGCCTCTTCAAGGCTATAAATTGGAAATAATATGTGAAATCTCTATCTATCAGACTTGCATTATCATACCTTCCTATCAATAACTCCAGTTTATGAATCCCCTTGTCAAGTTCTGGTTCAACTACTGATTACTTCAAGAAACGGTGGGGTAGAACTAAAGAAACAACAAGGTGTGCCAGGGAATGGGCGTTCAACGTTCAGGGCGAGTCAAGTTCCGCAGGGTCGAGTCAGGTTCAACCCGAGTCTATGTGCAGAATAGTGACAGCGTGTTCAGAACAATTATTCGAAGGGTGTATTTTTGCACGAAGGAAAATAGGGAGGCTGGGTGAAGGGTGAAATTTTGCTTGAGGCGGGAATTAGAATTAAATTAAAAATTAAAAATTAAGTATAAATACTAATATTTTTTTAAAAATTATATAAATTATTAAATTAAAATTTGAATATAAAAAATAAGATATTAAGGTTAATATAAATTATTTAATATGTAAAACTTACAATTTTCCACACACACAACTCGACCCATCTCGAAATCGACCTGAACGCGTTTCCTTGGGCACCCTCACACGACACGACTCGACCCACCTGAACTAAGGCACAAGGGAGAAAACGGAAAACGGGACGCATGAACGTGCACATTAAGGGACACGGGCAGTCACAAATTAGCATTTTTTATACAATCTCCCTCTCATGACCTGACCCGAATGCATTTCCTTGAGTGCCCTCACACGACACAACCCGAACCACCCGAACGAAGGCACAAAGGAGATCCAAATGGAAAACGGGTTGCACGAATGTGCATAAGGCACACAGGCAATCACAACTTAACATTTTTTATACGACCACCTTCACACGACCTGACCCGACCCAACCTGAACGTGTTTGCTTGGGCGCCCTCACACGACACAACCCAAACTGCCGGAGAGAAGGCACAAGGGAGCTAGCAGAAAATAGGTCACACAAATGTGCACAAGGCACATAGGCTGCCACAACTTAGCATTTTTTATACGGACTCCCTCAGATGACCTGACCCGATCCGAACATGTTTCCTTGGGCTCCCTCACACGACCTGACCCGAACCGACCCGCCTGAAAGAAGGCACAGGAGGAAAATGGAAAATGGGTCACACAAACGTGCACAAGACACATGAGAAGTACAATTTAGCATTTTTTATACGGCCTCCCTCACACGACCCGACCCAAACACATTTCCTTGGGCGTCCTCACATGGCACGACCTGAACCAACCTGACCCGACCTGACCTGCCCTAAACATGTTTCCTTGGGCACCCTCACACAACTCGACCTGACCCGAACATGTTTCCTTAGGTGCCCTCACACGACCCTACCTGACCTACCCGAATGAAGGCACAAGGGAGCAAAAGGAAAACAGGTCACACGAACGTGTGCCACAAGGCACATGGGTTGTCACAACTTAGCATTTTTTACACGGCCTCCCTCACACGACCTAACCCAACCCGAGTACTCACCCAAACACATTTCCTTGGGCACCCTCACACGACCCGACCCGACCCGAACCAACCTTAATACAACGACAGGGCTGCAGTTGGTATCGAAGCTTGGAAATTATATTGGTTGGTATCATTAAAACATTGGTAGAGGCAAGAAATTGGTCAGGGTCGAAGTTGCATAACAAGACATGGAAATTTGGGAAGAATGTCAAGGGATTATTTTTCAGACCTTGTAGAGGTTGAGGCATATGAAAGAAGAGCACCCATGGATTCATATTTAAATTGAAGTCTTGGAGGAGAATGTTGAAGTAGAAATTATTTGACCTGGTTGGGAAATGGAGAAGGATGGAGCTGCATATTGCGATGAAGAAGAATAAGCCCAGACATGTGAAGAAGAGGATCTATTCTTCAAAATTAGGGGGTTAAATGGGTTAGGGGTTGGGAATTAGGGTTTAAGGGGTTAGGGATTAAGGGTTTATAGATTTAGGGTTTAGGGGGTTAAATGGGTTATGGGTTTAGGGGATTAGGGGGTTAAATGGGTTAGGTTTTAGGGTTTAGGGTTTAGGGGTTAAGGGTTTAGAGTTTTAGGGTTTAAGGTTTAAATGGGTTAGGGGTTAAATGGGTTAGTGGTTGGGAATTGTGGCTAAGGATTCAAGCTCCATGGAAAAATCGAAAGTCCTCAAAAACCTTAATGCTTTGGAAGAATTTTCTGAAATACCCTTCCTAATAGACAAACCCCATTGGATGTAGGATTCCTATTTGTAGCAAGTAGTTCATCTTGAAAGGTGGAGGGAACTAAACACAAAGTGGAAGGCAAAAATGTATTGATTAAAAATTAAGACTAATTGTGGAAAACTACCCACCAACCTGTAAAGTAGCTCTAGAGGAGTCATCAAGATAACAATTAAGAAAAATTTGTTTAAAAGAAAAAAAAACAATTGATGCACCACAAAAACTTGCCATGAGTAGATCAAGAAAGAAATTAAAATTTGTCGTTACAGAGCTGACCTTGAGTCTATCATATTCCCATTTTTTTTGTACTAAATTTCCATATCATAAACTCATATCAAGGAATTAATCTTCAATTTATGTCAACATACTCCATTTGTAAATGGCCAGTATGCTTATAATGTTAGATGGAGCAGACTGCACAAAACTAGGATTATAGATCCTTGCATTGATAAATTTGTTTTCTTGGCTTACAATGCAGTCTAAGTAATGGTTAATTTTGTTCATACTTCGTTCTGAAATGTTGGAGGTGTTTTATTTTACACTGTGTTTCCTTGGGCGCCCTCACAGTACAACACGACTTAACCCGACCCGACCCGACCCGCCCGAGCGTCGAAGGCACGAGGGGAAAATGAAAAATAGGTTGCACGAATGTGCATAAGGCACATGGGTTGTCACAACTTAGCATTTTTTATAAGGCCTCCCTCACACAATCCGAATCGAACCCGTTTCCTATGGCGCCCTCACATGACACGACCCGACCCGCCCCAACGCATTTCCCTGGGCGCCCTCACATGACTCGACCCGACCCGACCCGCTCGAACGCGTTTCCTTGGGTGCCCTTACACAACACGACATGACATGACCCGACCCAACTCGCCTAAACGCATTTTCCTGGATGCCCTCATACGGCCTAACCCGACTCGACCCAACCCAACCCACCCAAACATGTTTCCTTGGGCGCCCTAACACGACCCGACATGACATGACCCAGACATGTTCCTTGGTCGCCCTCACACAACCCAACCTAGACATGTTCCTTGGGCACCCTCACATGACCCGACATGACATGACCCAGACACATTCCTTAGGCGCTCTCACACAACCAGAACCAACCCGACCCACCTGAATGCATTTCCTCGGGCACCCTCACATGACACGACCTAACCCGACCAAACCCGACCCTCTCAAACGCGCTTTAATGGGCGCCCTCACATGACCTAACCTAGCCTGACACACTTGAATGCATTTCCTCGGGTGCCCTCACACGAAACGACCTGACCCGTCCCCCCCAAACGTGTTTCCTTGGGTGGTCTCAGACGACACGACCCGACCCGACCCGACCTGACCTGCCCAAACTCATTTCCTTGGGTGCCCTCACACGACCCGACACGACCCGATCTGAATGCGTTCCTTGTGTGCCCTCACATGACCCAGCCTGACCCGACCCATACGTGTTTCCATGGGTGCCATCACACGACCCTACTTGCCTGAACGTCGAAGGCACAAGGGATCAGAAAACAGAAAACAGGTTGCATGAATGTGCATAAGGCACACGGGCGGTCATAAATTAGCATTTTTGATATGGCTCTCTCACACGCTCTGACCCGAACACATTTCCTGTGGTGCCATCACACGGCACGACACAACCCATCTGAACAAAGGGCACACGAGGGAGAAAACGTAAAATGGATCACACAAATATGCACAAGCAACACTGGTGGTCACAACTTAGCATTTTTTATACGACCACCCTCACACGACCGGACCTAACCCAACCCGCCTGAATGTGTTTCCGTGGGCGCCCTCACACGACTCAACATGACTCAACCCAGACACATTCCTTAGGTACCCTCACACGACCCGACCCGACCCGACCCGCCCATACATGTTTCGACCTTGGGTGCCCTCACAGTACGACACAACCCGACCTAACCCAACTCGAACGCATTTCCTTGGGCTCCATCACACAACTCGACTCGACCCGCATGAACGTGTTTCCTTGGGCGACCTCACATGGCATGGCCCGACCAGACCCAACCTGAACCACCTAAACTCATTTCCTTGGGAGCCCTCACACAACTATTGAGATTCAACAATATGATGATCCTAGTGAAAATTAAGCACCTTCACTAGGTGGGGCCCGCAAGCTATTTTTAGGTGTATGTCTATTTTTAGAATGGTAAGCATATTCCAAAATTAGCAGGAGGCTAATTCTAGATGGTTGAGAAAATTATATCTTTAGATGATTTTCTATTTTTAGATCATGGGCGAAGTCTATTTATAGATCGCATATCTAAAAATAGAATGCATGTCGATTATTATTAACCCTTAATGATAATGAGACAATAAATAATAAATTATTCTCTTGAAGCACTTGGTCTCAGTTAACTAATGTGGCAAACCAGTTAGCTGAAGTAATTACGCATTCCAAGGTTGGTTGGTGGGACATGCACAATGGACTTCATTGTAACTGATTGGGGCAGAGTTGTAACAGAGTTGGAAGAGTAGTTATGTGAGTTGTTATTTAGTTTAACATAGTTAAGTGAGTTAAACTCAGTTTTTCTACTTGTAACTAAAGATACACTGGTGAGAGATGAGTGAATTAATTATTTAATTAATTGAAAAGCATTTTCTTACTTGCAACTAAATAAATACAACAGTTAACTACTTGCATGTCAGATCCAGTGGAGACCCAGTGGAGAGATAGGTGAAAGGGTGTGTTTGACTATCATTTGTGACTATAGTGATGCATTCAATGCATCTACACACACATTGGAGTTTTCAATGAGGATTGCACAGTCAAAGCAAGGCAATATCGAATTCATTCAGGGATCTTCTTCAGCAAGGATTTCACAGTGGTGGCAGGCTGTCAGGAGGCAGTAAATTGGTGCATGTGTGAACCAATTTTTATATGACAATGTGAGACGATTGTATATTGTACTGAGAGCTCTATGAGTTGAGCTTTGTATGAGATTTTTTCATGATTCCATGATATACACAATATATGATAGTTGGGGTTTTTAGCTTTAAGATTTCCCGGTAAAACATCTTGGTATGTGTGATTGATTTTTCTTCATATGTTTGCAATTGGCAATTTAATTTCCGGAAATAATTGAGTTGAAGGATTATGTATTTAACAGTGGATTTAATTGTTAAATCAGGGGAGTCTGGAAATAATTTATTGTGTTTATAAATTTCTACATGGTATCGAAGTAGTGTTAATCACTAAAGATTGCAATATTGAAGCAATGTTGAGTTTTGTTGGTGGAACAATTCGAATTTGCTGCAAGAATTTCTAGGTGCGACAACTGAGTAAACATTGAAATGGCTTTCAATGGGTTGCAGTTGGAGTATGCACTCGAGGTCAGCTCGAACTACATATCCTGGAAGGACATGATGGAGGTAGTTCTTGAAGATAATGGCTTGAAGGATTTCATCGATAGCGATGTTCCTAAGCCCACTTCGATAGATGTTGCATTACTTGATGCTTGGCAAAAGAAAGTAGCGAAGATGAGAAGCATTCTGTTGGAAGGTGTGAAATACCATATTGTGTCAAGCCTTCATGGGAAAGCCACTCCATTTGTAATGTGGAAGGCTTTGACAGATCTTTTCCAAAGCAACAACAACCATAGGAAGTTGACGCTGAAGGATAAACTCAAAAAAATCAAAATGGAGAAGGGCAACAGTATTCCAAAGTATCTCATGAATTTTGTCCAATGTAGGGATGAACTGGGTAGTATGGGAATTACAGTTTCTGATGATGATTTGGTGAGCTTGGCTCTCGTAGGTCTTCTAAAGATTTGGCACAGTTATCAAGACTCTATCAACGGACGAGAAAAACTATCGGATTGGGAATGACTGTGGTCGGATCTAGTGCAGGAGGAGTTCAGGCAGAACACCCGGGATGGCTCTTCATAAAAGCATGATGATGAAGAGGATTATGCTTTGGTTGCCAAAGAAAGGAAAGGGAAGGGGAATAAATCCCATTCAAAATCTGAGGCTAAAGGAAAGAAGCAGTATTTGTCCAAGGTGAAGTGTTTTCATTGTCACGAAGATGGGCATCTCGCCACTAACTGCCCACAGAAAAAGAAGAACAAGAAGGTTGTTGGAGCTGCATATGGTGAGGCCCTTGCCTTGCAATTTGAACTTGATTTCTCTTTTATCACATGCTTGTTTTAAAGCACAATGGGATCGGTGTGGTATCTTGATAGTGGTGCTTCCTTCCACATGACAGGAGATAAGGAGCTTTTCAGCGACTTGGAGGAGAAATATCTCCAAATGCATATAGATATGGGCGACAATGTACGATACAATGTGACTGGCATTGGTACCATTACCTTTGAGAGGGAGTCAGGTAAACCATTTCTGGTGAAATATGTTATGCATGTTCTAGGTCTAAAGAAAAACTTGGTCTCAGCTGCGATGTTGGAGGACAAAGGTTATGATGTTGTTTTCAGCGATGGAAAAGCTTTCCTGCGACAGAAAACAATATTTCAAACCAAGAGGATAGGGATTTGAGTTAAGTATCTCTACAAGCTGGAGGTAGATGGTTGCGATGTAATGGTGGGAAAAGAAGAAGAAGTGGTGAGTTGGGACGAGGGTGAATTATGGCACAGGAAATTGGGCCATCTTCACCATGGTGCCCTGAAGATTTTGCAGCAGATTTCTACTAGAATTCCCAAGGGTACACTTGTGCAGATAGATCAGTGCAAGGGATGTACTATGGGTAAGTTTGTGAATACCACATTTCATGAAAAGGAGAAACGTGCTTCGGTGATCTTGGAGAGAGTTCACACAGATGTGTGTGGGGCATTATTGGTTGCTTCAACAAAAAAACACAGGTATTATGTTATTTTTGTTGATGACTATTCTCGTAGATGATGGATCTTCTTCATGTAGAAGAAATATCAAGCATTCTCAAAGTTCTGTGAGTTTAAAGCATTGGTGGAGAAAGAGTCAGGGAAGCAAGTGAAGGCTCTGCGGAGCGATAATGGTGGTGAATATATCTTGAATGAATTCAAAGACTTATGTAGCAAAGAAGGAATTCGAAGAGAACTCATAGTGCCTCATAACCCACAGCAGAATGGGTCGCAGAGAGGAAGAACAAAATTATCGTGGGTGCTACACGAGCTATGTTGCATGATCAGGGCCTACCAATGCACTTGTGTGCAAAAGCATGCAACACTGCGGTTTATGTGCAAAATCTTTGTCCTCATAGAGTAATTGGCATGAGTACACCTGAAGAAGCTTTTATTGGTAAGAAACTAGATGTTTCTCACTTTAATATTTTTGGCTCATATGTTTATGTTCATGTGACCAAGAACGCCAGGAAGAAGCTGGAGCCAACTACTAAAGTTGGGATAATTGTGGGGTACAAAGAAACACCCCATAATTATCGTGTATATTTTCCAAACAATCGAATGATTGTGGTGCGACGAGATATAAAATTCAATGAGGAGAAAGCCATGAAGTTGTCGCTTGAGAGGAAGCTACACTTGCATGCAGAGGAGGAACTGCTTGTTCCCAAAGATGAGCCTCTAGATGTGGATCAGCCACAGGAGGAGGATCATGGAGTGGAGGAGTCCACTCACACAAAGCCAAACCTCAGAACTAGTAGAAGGCATACCACAGAAGCTGAGAGGCTGAAGCTTGATGCAACACAGAATATAGGAGCCCTTACTTCACAACGCAGAGAGAGACAGTATCCTCACCGATTCACTGGATACATGGCTCTCATGAGAAAATGTATTGTGACAGAGCCATCTTATTTTTAGGAAGTAGTGCAAGATCCCACATGGGTAGATGAAATGGTGGAGGAGTATGACTCCATTGTCAGAAATAGTTCTTGGGAAATTATTCCAAGGCCGGTTGATAAATCAGTGGTAGGTTCAAGATGGATCTACAAGGTAAAGCAAGCTACTAATGGGAGTGTTGAGAAGTATAAGGCAAGATTTTTAGCTTGGGGCTTCTCATAGATCAAGGGGATTGATTATGAAGAAACCTTTGTACCCGTTGCACGGTATTCTTTCATAAGGACCATTTTTCTCTCTCATCATAGATGGGTTTGCACATTCATCAGATGGATGTGAAGGTTGCGTTCCTGAATGGGATCATTGAGGAAGAAGTGTACATTGATCAGCCTGAAGGATTTGAGATCTTCAGCAGCCGGTTGCATGTGTGCAGACTCAAAATAGTGTTGTATGGGCTGAAGCAAGCACCCCGTGCTTGGTACACTCGGATCGACAGCTATTTCACTGGACATGGATTCACCAAGACTGAGGCAGATGAAAACCTATACTAGATTGTGGTGGAGGGTAAGCTTTTAATCACTGTTATTTATGTTGATGATTTAATATTGATTGGTGATGAGTAGCTGATACACTCATGCAAGGAGGACCTTGCAAAGGAGTTCAAGATGAAGGATATGGGCCTCCTTCATTATTTCCTTGGATTGGAAATATGGCAGCGAGAAAGTGAACTGCTTGTGTCTCAAGGAAATTATGCAAGGGAGATACTCGGTAATTTTCACATGGAGGGCTGCAAACCCATGGATACTCCTCTTCCAGGAAATTGGAGGAAAGAGGATGTTACATCAGCAGAGGTAGTGGATGCCACTGTCTATCGACAGTTGGTGGGTTTGCTCATGTATTTAGTTAATACAAGAAAGCACATATGCTATGCGGTGAACCAGCTTCGTCAAGCGATGGTTAAGCCTACCAAGCTCTTTTGGAAGGCAGGCAAGCATGTCCTGAGATATCTCAGGGGCACATATGAGTATGGCTTATGGTACAGACAGAAATATGAGGTGAATTTTCATGGCTTCGGGGATGTAGATTGGGAAGGCAGCCCAAGGGACAGAAAGAGCACATCAGGAGGGGTTTTTAGTATCAGATCTACAGTTGTTTCTTGGTACAACAGGAAACAAATATCTATGGCACTCATTTCAGCAGAAGAAAAATACATGGCAGAAATTCAAGCTGCATGTGAGGCTATCTAGATGAGGATGATCCTGGTCGGTTTGTTCGGTTCTCATTTAGATCCTACACTGATTCATTGTGATAATCAGAGTTGCATTAAACTATCGATTAATCTTGTGTTTCATGATAGATCTAAGCATATAGATATCTGGTATCATCATATCAGAGATTTTGTGCAGCGGAAGATCATGTTGCTTCAGTACATTCCTACGGAAGATCAGGATGCAGATATTCTAACGAAGGTGCTCACCAGGAGAAAATTCAAATACCATAGAGACAAGATTGAGGTGAAGGATAATCCCTTTCTTGTTGAGAGGGAGTGTTGAGATTCAACAAGATGATGATCCTAGTGAAAATTAAGCACCTTCACTAGGTGGGGCTCATAGGCTATTTTTAGGTGTATTTCTATTTTTAGAATGGTGAGAATATTCCAAAATTAGCAGGAGACTAATTCTAGATGGTTGAGAAAATTTTGTCTTTAGATGAGTTTCTATTTTTAGATCATGGGCGAAGCCTATTTTTAGATCGCATATCTAAAAATAGAATGCATGTCGATTATTATTAGCCCTTAATGATAACCAGACAATAAATAATAAATTATTCTCTTGAAGCACTTGATTTCAGTAACTGATGTGGCAAACCAGTTAGCTGAAGTAATTACGCATTCCAAGGTTGGTTGGTGGGACATGCACAATCGACTTCTTTGTAACTGATTGTGGCAGAGTTGTAATAGAGTTGGAATAGTATTTATGTGAGTTGTTATTTAGTTTAACTCATTTAAGTGAGTTAAACTCAGTTGTGCTAGTTGTAACTAAAGATACACTAGTGAGAGATGAGTGAATTCATTATTTAATTAATTCAAAAGCAGTGTCTTACTTGCAACTTAAGAAATACAACAATTAACTAATTGCATGTCAAATCCAGTGGAGAGATAGGTGAAAGGGTGTGTTTGACTATCAGTTGTGACTATATTGATGCATTAAATGCATCTACGCACACATTGGAGTTTCCAATGAGGATTTCACAGTCAAAGCAAGGCAAGATCAGATTCATTTAGGGATCTTCTTCAGTAGGGATTGCTCAATGGAGGTAGGTTGTCAGGAGGCAGTAAATTGGTGCATCTGTGAACCAATTTTTGAATGACAGTGTGAGACGATTGTATATTGTACTAAGAGCTCTATGAGCTGAGATTTGTATGAGATTGTTTCATGATTCCATGATATACATAATATATGATAGTTGGGGTTTTTAGCTTTAAGCTTTCCCGGTAAAATATCTTGTTATGTGTGATTGATTTTTCTTCATATGTTTGCAATTGGTGATTTAATTTCTGCAAAGAATTGAGTAGAAGTATTATGTATTTAATAATGGATTTAATTGTTAGATCAGGGGAGTCTTGAAATAATTTATTGTGTTTATAAATTTCTACAATGACCTTATCACACAACCCAACCTAGACACGTTCCTTGGGTGCCCCCACATGACTCGACACGACCTAACCCGGATGTGTTCCTTGAGCGCTCTCACATGACCTGACACGACCTGACCCAGACACATTCCTTGGGCTCGCTCACATGACCTGACCCAACCCAACCCACCCGGACAGTGAGTTTCCTTGGGTGCCCTCACATGGCCCGACCCGACTCGAACGTGTTTACTTGGGTGTCGTCACACGCAAATGTCATTATTATGATGCTTTTTTCCTAAATTTCACACTTCCGACACTTTGTCCTAAAACTTCACACTTCCAACGCTTTCCCTAAATGTCGCTATTCTAATGATTTTTTCCTAAACGTCGCACTTCTGATGATTTTGTCCTAAACGTCGTACTTCCGATGCTTTGTCCCAAAAATTTGATATTCATACGATACTCCCTAAACGTCACTAGAGCAATGATTGTTGTCAGGATTAACAAAATTGAGAAAAATTGGGGAACTTTCCGACAATACGTCCAAACTGTCGAAACTAAAGTGTCGGAAAATTTACCATATGTACTAGTGATACAACCTTGATACAAGAATGACTAGGGCTTGGTATCAACAAATATTATTACCAATGTTTCCCTGAAAAAGTACACTTGACTTATTTGTTGAAGGAGCACTCTATTCAGTCCTTTTGGTCCACATACCTTGAATACATCTGGTAGGTCCTTTTCCCTATGTTTGTTGTATTAAATTTTGTATTATAACAAGTTGTGGGTCAAAAATTATCTTTTTCACAAGATTCATTCACTGTTATATGTTTTTCGTTGGGAAAATTTCTTGTGTTGTGGAATTTGAGTGTGTTTGTGATCATGATATTAGACATAAACCCGATTCTTGAATGCCATGGAAAAATCAACACTTGATACAGAACTTGTATGTATATTAATTAAAGTGTTTTCAGTGACAAATGATCCTCTATTTGTGAATGTGTAATTTGTTGACCTTTGAGAAAATTTGATTTGGATGATATTTGACAGATTCCAACCTATAATTAACACCTTTGAGTGTGCAATTTTTAAGTGATAACAACAACTCTTAGTTCGCCAACTATTTGGTCCAACCAATTGAAATATACAACAATAAGGTCATGGCATATTGACCAAATCCAATACATGTAACATGCACTCGTGCCCCTAGTTATAACACCCAAAGAGAATAATGTGGCACCCTATCCACCTGATTCACAACGTGGGATATAAGGGACCCATACAATGATATATATGTACATTTTATACACACACACACACACAACCACCAAATAATGTGAAGGGTCACATCCATTGTGGTGTCCCTTAGGCCAACCTTTCACATGCTTTGTGCATTCATATGGAAACTCAATTTTACTTGGCTTTACTTGGGTTGACATGCACACACTCTACTTAGTCCAATCCATGCCACTTTCCATGTGCTTTCTTGCTCCTCGTTCCACCTGATTGATATGTGACTCAACCATGAGTAATCTAATTTAAGCCTTGCCTTTCATGATGAAATTTGCATCAATATGCATTTCATAATAAACTTCATATAATAAAACAAATTCCCCCCTTGTATGACAAGCCATTATATAATGAACATCTACATAGATTTTTGAATTTTGAAAATTTTGGGTATATTGATAAAATGTGTTTTGAATTTTGAGAGGTTAAGGTATATCAATAAAACATATTTTGAATTTTGAAAAAGGAATTTTGAATTTTAAAATATTTATTGGAAAATATTTTATTTTTTAAGTGTTTTGAGAGTGTTTGAATTACGATCATTTTAAAAATATATTTATATTATATTTAAAAGTAATATATGAGTATTTTTCCATTAAAATTATTTTACTTATACCACTGTTATAATTAATTACGAATTTTCATTCATCATTCATAATTTGTCAACTAAGTATTTTTAATTTAAATAAAGTTAAATGAATCATAATGAATGATGTTAATGATTTAAATAGTGATTAGTTCTTTTAAAATTGACTTTGATAATATATTTTTCATTTTGAAGTTTATTTTAACTTCAAAATTCCCCTAATGAATGTTTATAATACAACAATACTACTTGTTAGTACATGGCTTTAAACAAGTTTTAATTTCAAGCCAAAAAACTGAGGGTGTTATTAGTAGTATCGTTTTTTGATTCAAGGGTTGATTTTAGGATTTTGATAACAAAATTAAGAGATTTTAAGACCATGTTGCAAACATTTATATTTTTAACCCAAAAAAATGTGTTATTGGTACATCAATTTTTGATTTCGGGTTGTTTTTAGTGTTTTTGATGAAAGATATGGGTTTTGGGGTTAGAATCCTTGTTTTTTAGGTCACAATTCTAAACTATGTGCATAGATACAAGTTGGATTGTGATTGTAGTGAATAACACTAAATTTGTAAACATTATAGAAAATATAGAATCAAAAGAAGAATATTACAATAAAAAATATATATTAATGAATCCAATGATGAAAACAATTCAATGTATTTAAGAATATATAGTCATAAAATAATGATATACCATTAACAAGAAGATATGATATTACTATTATCATTCACAAAATGTCCTTAACAAGAAGGAATAAAAAAAATTTCATTACAATATGACAAGGAAACCATAAATTGAAAAGACTCTAAAGTAGAAACCGTAGACATAGGAGATGAGGTGGCACAGAAAAAATGGGTCTTCAAATTCTTAGATAGGGCAATAATTTCCCTAGACGAAAAATTTTCACATAAAACCTAACTTGTAAATGTGATACCTCATTGGTAGGGAAAATTTTAGAAGATACATTTTGCTCATGGGCTAATTTTCCATGTTCTTTTTCCAAAAATTATTCACCAATTTTCAAAATTTTCAAATGATTTTCCCAAATAATATATGATAAAAATACTTAACTTTAACAATTACCAGAAATTTGTAGAAACCATATACAATCCTTAGAAATTTGAATGTTTTTACAAAAATATTTCCAAACGTTTTACAATTTACATATTAAGGATTAATAATATTCTCCAATGTTTCTATACTTTAACATAGATTTACATCCTTAAATTTTTCCCTACTCATTGGAAGGCTTTGATGATGCTAATTATGCTTTGGAATAATCCTAATGAATCACTTACTCTATTTAATCCAAGAAAAATCAATAGGAAGGACTTAAATATTCACGTCAAAAGTGTAGTGTTAGCACAAGGAGTGACTCCTTGACTGCAAAAGAAGTAAGCATTACACATCATATTTCATTTCAAGTTTTTTTTTTTCAAGGTTTTGAAAAGGTTTTGAATGGTGGGATGGCTTCTCAAATTAGTTTGAAATGATTACGTATCCTTTAATACTTTCATGTATTTTGGCAAGTTGTGGAAATTACAAATTGTATGGGTAAATGAGTAGTATAGGGAGTAGAGTGAAACAATGGAGAGGAGATGGATAGTTGGTACCTATTCTTGGAAATAATCGGATCCTAAATCAGTCACACAACTATAATTATGATCTCTACACAAACTCTATTTATGTACATTAAACAACACTCAGAAAGTAGATTGCATGCATAAAGCATTCCACAGATCCTTTATGGAATCTTCACTAACATGTTCTACAACATAAATGTAATTTTCAGAAAACTGGAAAGAAGATAATTTATTGTTAGATCCTATGAAAGCTCTCACTCACACTTTACTAGCTGCTACAATGTATAATCATAAGGAATTAATACATAAGACAAAAAACACCATACATTAGATGTTCTTGCAACACAAAATCCTTCAGCATGAATTTCAGAAAGGATTTTTTTTATTATAATGAGTATTCAGTAAGATCAATATCCCTTGAAATGGTAGTTAAAAATGATATATATAATAAGAAAGGCACTAACTCCACCTCTTCTAAAAATAAGGAAACATTCATCCTTCCATTATAAGTGTCACAATACATTAGAATAGTATCCCATTTAAATCTAACAAAAAGAACAATTGTATAAGAAAGAAGAGAAGATATTTTGAACTGAATTCATGAATGCACTATCCTGTTGATTCTTTTTCTGCTATCTTATTTCTTAATGATCTTGGTTCTTAAATAGCCATGTTTTTTTATTAAATGCAACCTGCAATAATTGTTGATCTCTGAAATATCTAGAACTTTCAACTTTCCCCATGTTGACAAATGTCAAAGAAATTTAGAAACTAGTGTTGTTTGAAGTTCTTGTAAAATTTGTAACTGCTTCTGAAATATTGCCTTTGTCTTTGAAGACATGTTGATACAAATGGTGATGGTGGTGGGTGCAGGTATGATGCAAGAATAGAATTATAAGCGGAAACTGCAGTAGTGGGTAATGAAATGAAAGAGTGGGAAATATGGAGGTTTAACAGGTTATCGAGGTAGATTAGAAGAGATAGCAGAGTTTTATTCTTCATTAACCCTTTTCCTTTATAATGATAAAACCCCTTTCCCTTTTAAAAAAAAATAGCAAAAATCTCTTTCGATTGGCAGAAAAAAAACTTTTATACATCTCTATTGCAAATCAGGGTTAGAAGGACTTTAAACATAAGACATGAAAGGGAGGAAGTGGGAATAACGATTTGCGATGGGAGTGATGACATGGAAGTGGTGGGGTCTACTAATCGTATCGGGGAATGGAATCGAGATCACAAATCATAATATCGGGATAATATGGCGTTGGAGGAGTGAATAGACTTTGCATTTTTCAATTTGCGAAATCGCAAATCAGGAAGTCAAAATTATCGCATTTCAGAGGTCATAGGTCCATTGCAATCGCAATCAAAATCGGGAGTGGTGAGACTCATCGCATTTCACAAGTCAAAGTTTATCATGAATCGGGGATTTGGAAATATCACAATCGGGGACCGGGAAGGTTAACGCATATCGGGTATTGGGGAGTTGGAGAAGGCAATGAAATGATTGGGAATTGAAAATATGAAATGTGATAGCACTTGATGACATGACATGGAGAGGGTCCCACTTTATTATCACAATCGGGTAAATTGGAAGGCGGAAGTGAATGTGGTAAGTGAAATTTTCGAAATTGTGATGCGAAAAGGTAGGTGGGGCCCATTAAACGACTTTTAAAAGAGGATTAAGTGAAAACTTTGTTAAGTCAATGAATATGGTAAAAGTTGCCCAAACCATAATATAAAGGATTTTTAAATCATTTCTAATGTTATGAAGCAGATCAAAGGGAACGATGGGTCCCACCAAAAGTCGCATCGGGAAGTTTGTAGGATTCGACAATTATAACATGAATGAATTTTGAAACTTGCGGTATGTTGATTGCGATGAAAGGTAAGGGGTCACAATATGGTTAAGTGTGGAAAGTTATATACATATAATATATGATATATTACAAAGGTTTGTTGTGTTTGGGGTGGAGTTGCGGTAATACAAAAGATTTGTAGTAAGGTTGCTTTGTGGCGGGCAGAGCTGCTATAAAAGTCCCGAAAGCATAACATATTTGGGTTTGGATGGTTTAAAAGGGAAATATTTAAAAATGGTATTTGAGACTCAGGTTTTATTTTAAAACAAAAAATAAAAATAAAAAGGAACTAATAACCTAGTAGAGAATTTTGCTAACATTTGGCTCCACAGGGGATAGAGTTCTCCCTACGAGGCTCTAGGAATATTTTGTAGTTTTAGTGCCTTGTCATTGGGCTATGGAGTCATAAGCTAGATTTAAATCTTCTGCAACTCATTTTGACATGACTGAAATATGGAAATAAAACTGCAACCTAAAACTTAAAAGAAATGCTCGAGTGGCGAGCTTTTTCATCCTCCTACTTCTAATCAACTGAAAAATTGCCTAATCATGATTCAGGGGGATATCAGTGGCCACCCACCTATTCCATTTGGACCCGCACCATCAATTCTTGCAGCTTTTCACTTTCAGCACAACTTACTATTTTTAGCAGGTTTTTAGGTCCTACACTCCCGGAGCCGTTTTGGGGCCTTAATGATCCAGGTGGATATTGGTGTCCACCCACCTATTCCACTTGGGGCCCCACCATTGTCTCTTTCAATTTTTCAGTTTCAGCACAACTTACTATTTTTGGCAGTTTTTTGAGTCTTGAACTTCTGGAGCCGTTTTGAGGCCCTGAATGACGTTTTTTGGGAAAACCGAGAGCGACATGGATGGATCTTTCTAACAATCTATTGAGCACGTCAAATGGAGATCGTATGCAAAATTTACGTCCCTGGGAAGTTGAAACACCAATTTACCCAGACGGGGCCCATAGTTTTGGTGCTTTGTCTCCTAGGGTTAGGTTTTTGGACGTTTGGAGTTTTCCATTGTTTCTCAATAATAAATAGGCCTTTGAGCCTCATTGTAACATAGTTTAGAGGTCTGTAGCCGCTGTCGGTTCACAAAGGTGGCTTATTGTAGGCAACCTCTAAGTTCCTCATTCAATTGTCAACCCAGGGTAAGTATTTTTATTTCAAGAGTGTAGGCACAGTAGATGCAAGTGAGATCGAATGATATTTACTCTATGATGCTTACGAAAATGATTCTATAATTCTCTAAGTTCAATCAACTCAAAGAGAAATGAAAATGGCATAATGCAGCTAACTACTTTGCCTAGCTTTGAAGGAAAGAAACTTATAATTGAACAACGTAATGATGGATTGAACAAAAAACTTATCGAATTGAAAAACAACTTGAATAAACTGAATCAACAACTGTTGATATAATTTTTCAATGGAATTCTCTTTTCAAGCTAACTAATTGACATATTACTGTACATAATCAAGAATTGGATGCCTTATCGTACAAAGGGAACAATCTAATCTGTGAAGATGATTACATTGAACAGTAATTATTATACTATTCATAAATCGACTGGAAGGGCGTTGAGAGAAAATGAAATCATCTAATAGCGATAAAGCATTATCGTAAATCTGGAAGCAAAAATGCAATAAAACATTAAACCAAAAAGCACGAATGTTAAAATATTCTGAAGAAAGAAAAACCATAACTTTATTGAGTGGAAAAGTAATTTACAACTTTATCAACTAACTAGAGATTGTTTCTGTAATTAACGCATAGCACAGAAACTATCAGAGAACTCCCAGAGGTTGGGCCTAGACCACCGGAAGATCTAACGCAATGAAAAACTCAAAAAATGACTGTTCAAAACATCAAAATCTCTTTATTGAATCAAAAGATAATATAAGGGTACAATCGAACAGTTCTATCCTGAAGCGTTGATTACAGAAGGAAAAAATTATATCTTTTTCTCGTTCATCCTTCGTCCTTTTAAAGGCATTTTCATGCAGTGAGTCAGTATTTTCCAGACGACAGCCCGCTGTGCGTGGCTGTCATTTGGGCTCTCGAGCTTGGACCCATCTTTATATCTTCTGCCAGTTTCTAGAAGCTATTAAGATTTCATGAGTCCATGTTTGACGGTTGTCTTCCATTTAACGTTAGTTCAGCTACTCTATTTTCCTATATACAAAGACAAAATAAGTCAAATTTCCTTTATAAAAGTGTTTCCTTTTTTCATTAGCCCACTTTCCCTGATTTTCATAAACCTTTTCTATATTTATTGTTTAAAATGAGAGAGAACTACCAAAACTATGTCACAATTCAAAGGGATTATAGGTGAAAACATACCTAAATTATGGCCCAACATACTCCCCTGCTTACCTATTTGCAAGTCCTCGTGCAAATAGATGGTTGAGATGTAGCTGTGTTAAGGATTAGGTAGGGTAGACCTTTTCCTTGTATGCTCTAAAACCTTTTTTCTGTCTAATTCTTGCAAAGGCAATAGCTGTGTACCCTTTTGGAAATTCACAGTTATGATCATAGCCCTCAGGAGGATACCAAATAAGAGGACATCTATATCTACATCCTAACCATGTAGGACCCAAGCTGAAGACCAGGTTACTATATGAGAGGAATATGGAGGCGGCCGCCTTGAAATTTCTATAGCCAAACGACTCCCTATTCTTCACACTATTAGTGGAGGCCATCCATCTCTGTTTAGCTAATGCCAAGGCTGCTTCCTGAATATCTTCAAAATATTCCCGTCCATTTTCTATGTTGTCTTTATGGATGGGCCCCAACCTGGTCCTTACACCTTCCCTTTGCATGAAGTTCTTGTGTTGGATAAACAGTTGTAGGGGTTTTGTAGGTTCTCCTTTGACCCACAGGTCTAAACCATGCTCTCTCTTTTGGAAGATGTTATAAGCTTTGGCCCACCTAATCTGATTTTTAGCGAATGAGAGGAAGGCTTGAAACTGAACATCCCTTATAAAGGGACTAGGATTGTTGTCTGTGTCCTCTTATAAAAAGAGATTATGAATCTAGAGTTCACATAAAAGACATTGGACCTATTCATCTTGCTTGTTGCAGCAGTGGACGAACTCTTCTACAGTTTTGAAAGCTATGGAATTCCCTACCCTAACAACCTTGATTTTCAGCAAAAGATATCGTTCTATTAAGAACGGGGCATAGTTGGTGGTTGGTGCCCTACATGTTAGTGCATCATAATACAACGAAAAAATCAAAGTGATTTGTTTCTTGGCCTGTTCCACCTGTTCTTGTGCCCTTTTTACCTTTGCCTTCTCTTCTCTGAGCTGGGCAAATGTTTCATCTTCTGTAGTGGAAAGGTTTGTGAATTTCTTTAGTAGTGCCTAATATTCTTGTGTTGGTACTACCTTATTTTTTCACTAAGCCAACTCATGATGTGTTCTGATTAGCTCGTTATACCATTTTTGATTGGCGGCTCTTTCAACTAGAGGGGCATAGGGAGGGGTTTTTTCCATTTGGGTACCCTTTTCATCAGTGCATTCTTGCCTCATTTGGACAGAGGCTTCAAGAGTGTCCACTGTGTCTGTTTGTACCTTGATTTCAATGGTGCTTACTAAGTCAGTCTAAGTCCTAGCCATGGTACTATCTGCTGGGTCAGTCTGTATTCGAGCCTCAGTAGTGTCTAACAGATTGGGGCTTGGTTCAGTTTGGGTTTCAGCTACGGTTAATTCCTTCTTAGGATTTCAGGCCTTATTTTCCTCCTTCAATTGTTTCCTTAAGTGCTTCACCATTTTCTTCAATCTCTTGCAGGTCCTGCTTAGTTTCTTAATCTTCTTTTTAGCTGCACTCTCATCTGTCCTGATTTCAGCAAGTGGTGGAGAAGCAACATTCTCTTTTTCAAGGACGGTACTGCCAACCTTAGGGTGGCCTGCGGTGGTGTTTTCTACTTGGGCTTCTAAGTTTACTTATGTATGAAGGTACTAAATAGGCGGGACAATGCTACCTTCAGGTGTTAAAGGAACTGTTTCAATGCTTGGGTTTTGCTCCAGAGGGATAGTGTCTCCTAACTGATTTTTTGATTCCGCTCTCCCTCCTGCCTTCCCTTCAATAATTATCTCATAATTCTCAAGAGGGGACAGAGCACCAAAGGCCTGTGATTCTTCTTGGTAGGGTATGATTTTGGTATGGCCAGAACTACTGGTAGTGGCAGACTTGTCTATAGGTTCCTCTTGTTCTTCAGCTTCCGATAGGCTTCTAGATTCATGGCCTGCCCTCATTTGTTTGAGGACTCAAGCCATCTCTTCCTCATAGTCCTGTAAGGGTGCATTTTGAGGGCTTGAGGGTAGTGAATGAGATGGCCCTGCCTTCTCTATGAATTCTGAGGTTCCCTAAAGTGTTTTGGACCGCTTTTTCCTACTTGGTTTTGAGATTGTGGTGTGGTTCCTTTTTCTTCTAGGTATGTTTACCCTAGGAAGCTCAATTTTGGTTTCGCCGGGGTTTTCCTTGGGTATTTGTGTGGCAGGGTTAACAAAATTGTCCTAGGATATCTGCTGCTTGTCCAACTCATGTATGGTGATTAGTTTGATTAGTCCGTGGTGACTGACAACTGCTTGGGGGTTTTTAGCTCTTCGTATTCGAATAGTAGTGTCATGCAATATGGAATTTAAGAAAGCAGGCAGATTAACTGAAATATTTCACTTAAGTATAGCTAAAAGTTTAAGTTGACGAGGTTTTACCACGTCTTGGAATCTGTCACATCTAATGAATCTTTGAATGAATGTTGTCAGTTCCTGCCATGTTTGGTGTAGAGAGGTAGGGTTAATCCCTTTTCCTTTTCGCTCCAATGGCTCTTCTAGATCCTGATATGCTACAACTGCCTCTCGCAAGAGGAGTTGTTTCTCTATCCATCTCTCTCCTTCCACTGGTATTCCGGAGACTTCAGAAATAATCTCCTCTATGACTGGTATAACACTTCCCTTGATTCTGGTCTGCCCTTCTTGCAGGTTTTGCAGAAACTCAATTGCCACTTCTATATCAAATCCCTGTAATCAGTGTACATATATCAGCCAGCTGGCTTGCTAGAGGGTAGCACTAGCTGCATTTTAAATAGGGAAGTTTGAAGGTTCGTTCCGAAGAGAATTTCCTCCCATGGTTGGTATGTTTCCCTATGTTTTTTCTTCTTCTGATTGTATTATCTCTCAGCTCTGTTGTTTCGAATGAATGTTGTATGTAAGAGAAAGAGCGATTGCAGTCCTGCGTCAGTAACTTCATGCCTTAATTGCGATGCTCTTTTGGTCTTATCGGTATATCTAACAGGATTTGTGCAGAATTTCTGCATGCTTGCTAGTTTATGACTAATTACACCCCCTCCATTGAAGTAAGGGCACCCATGTCCTCAATTATAAGAGGGGTCTGGCCAGTCATGAATGCGAACAAGGATTGTCAAGATTCGATAATCATGGTATGTACATGAGAGAAGAGGTCATGGCTTTCAAAGTTTCGGGGGATGAGGAGTAATTGAGTAATTATGAGCATACGCAGTGTAAAGGTCGGATTTGGAAGTTTTGATATGTATGCATCTCGTTTGGAAGTGACCGGAGAGGGAGAGAGAACAGTATAACTATTATTATGATATGATGTCCTTCTTTAATGATAAGTGTGACAAAAGCAATACTGAGATGTGTAATGATTGGCGTTGTCATCTCGAGGGTCAAAAATGTAAGCATATCTCCCTTATAGTTATTTATGTGGTAGATTATAATCATCACTAATTCGAATAGTGGCTTATGGAAGAAGAATGGTATAGAAGGATAAGAGTATTTGGCTATTGAGGAAACATACTCTCATAACATAAGCAGAGCCACTGCTGCCAGTAGGCATTCATAGCCTCGACAGGGTTGCTATTTTAACCCCAAAAAATGAGCCAGGATCCTTGTGTAAAAATAACTGTTCTGCCAATTTTGTGAAGAGATCACCATGCTGGTATGATAGCCAGATAACCATAGTGCCACTCACCAGAGTTGTAGCAAAGTGATAAGGCCGGCTTGTGATGAGACCTCCTGTCCTTCAAGCAGTTGAGAAAGCCATTACCCTGGTGTGGTGGCCATTGTGGGCATGTCACTTGCTAGGCTCTTATGAGCATGGTAGGCTGGCTCGTAATGAGACCCCCTATCCTCTTTTGAAAATTTGCATGTAAGCATAGTTTGAAATATAAGATTTCAATTTATAAGGAGGTCACTGTGCTGGTGTGATGGCCAGATAGTGACATTGTCATTCACTAGGATTGCAACAGAGTGATGAGGCCGGCTCGTGATGAGACCTCCTATCCTTCAAGTAGATGAGAAGTTCATTACCCTGGTGTGGTGGCCATTGTGGGCATGTCACTTGTTAAACCATTATGATCATGGTAACCTGGCTCATGATGAGACCCCTTATCCTCTCTTAAAAATCTGTATGAAAACATAATAGTTATTATTTATACATGAAGGGAGGCTCATTAATTCCTTAAGATTTAGGGATGGCGAGAGAAGTAAAAGAACGCCAATACAATTAATATCCCTTATTCCCATTTCTTCATATTGGAGGGAAATACTACTTGAAAGTGTAGAAAGATGTACCATCATAAGATCATGTATTGTATGATAACATAATTGAACTGGGAATGAATTAGCCTTTCATTTCATATATGTGCATTGTCAGCTTCGATTTAAAGATTGTAGTGTCAAAGAATCATCCTATTGGTAACTCTTACTACTCTCCTCCTTTCTTCCACTGCCACTTCCTTCTATGAGATGCCTTTCATAGCTAAGGTGTGGATGAAGGGGAATATCGACAAAAGAAGGAAATAAGGTTGATTGAACAGCAGTCATTGAAGGAGTTTGAACAACACAACAATAATAAAAACAGAAGACACAGCTATTCAATCCGATTGAACAAAATTTGTTCAATTATATTGAACAACAGTCATTTAAAGAGTTTGAACAGAAAAATAATAAAAACAAAAAAGCACGGTTGTTCAATCCGATTGAACAATAGCCTTTCAAATAGTTTGAATAGAAAAATAATAAAAACGTAAAAACACGGTTGTTCAATCCAATTGAGCAGCAGTTGTTCAATAGATTGAACAACAGTCATTCAAAGAGTTTGAACAACAAAATAATAAAAACACAAAAACACGATTGTTCAATCTGATTGAACAACTACTGTTCATTTCCATTGAACAGTTGTTGTTCAATTATATTGAACAACATCCGTTCAAAGAGTTTGAACATAAAAGTAATAAAAACGCAAAAACATGGTTGTTCAATCCGATTGAACAGCAGTTGTTCAATGAGATTTAACAACAGTCGTTCAAAGATTTTGAACAACAAAATAATAAAAATGCAAAAACACGATTGTTCAATCCGATTGAGCAGAAAAGTAATAAAAACGCAAAAACACGAATGTTCAATCTGATTGAACAACAGTCTTTCAAAGAGTTTGAAAAGAAAAATAATAAAAACGCAAAAACTCGAATATTCAATATGATTGAATAGTTGTAGTTCAATTAGATTGAATAGCAGTCGTTCAAAGAGTTTTAACAGCAAAGTAATAAAAAAGCAAAAACATGGATGTTCAATCTGATTGAACATCAGCCATTCAAAGAGTTTTAACAACAAAAGAAAAATAAAAGAGAAAGAATACATTTTCGGGCATGAAAAATGTACAACAAAATAGGAACTAGGAATTGTAAAGAAATTATATACATTATTTACAAATGATGGTAGCAAACTTCTCATGTACTTGAGGTTGTGGGGTTATCACCCCCTCCAGCCATAACTCGAATGGTAGGATCATTTTGTACCTGCTGGTAAAAATACTCCTTTGTGAGTGGTTTGCGATACAGGCGCACTATGTGCCCATTTACATGAAATTTAGCACCAGACCCATCTATGGTGGTCAAGGTGAGTGTACCATTATTGTGTATTTCTTGAATTTCGTATGGACCGAGCCACCTTGTTTGCAATTTTCTCAGAAAATCTTGGAATCTGGAGTCATAGAGGAGCGCCCAATCTTCTTTTTGAAATATCTTCTTCTTGATGAGGTTATCATGCCACTTAGCTCGTTGTTGTTGGACAATCGTTGTTCGCTGTAGAGCTAGTAGTTGTATTTCATCTAACTCGTTTATTTTTTGAAGCCTTTTAACCTAGGCTTCTGCTAAGTCCAACCCTACCTCCTGGCCTGTTCTTAGAGTCTTGATCTCGAACTCAATAGGGAAAATAGGCTCTCTCCTAAATACTAGATGATATGGGGAGCATCTAGTGGTGTTCCGCCAGGTTGTGCGATAGGCCCATAAGGCTTCTGGTAATCTAGCGGCCCAGTCCCGGTGATGTTCTAATATAGTTTTGGTAAGAATTGCCTCCAGAACTTTGTTGGTGCTTTCCACCTACCCGTTTTCCTACAGGTGGTAAGGAGATGTAACTCTATGGATGATATGATGATTTTTTAGGGTGGCTGTAATTTTATTACCTATGAAATGTGCCCCCCCCCATCGGCTATCACTTCCCACAGTAAACCATATTGTATGAAAAACTCAAAAAGGAAATTAATCACAGATTCCTCTGTGGCTCTTGATAAGGCCATTGCTTCTACCCACTTTGTTACGTAATCAGTGGCAACCAATATGTAAGTTTTTTGGTTTGATGGTGGGTTGAATGGCCCAACGAAATCTAGTGCCCACCTCTTGAATGGTTCTATCACCATTTGTGGCTGTAGTGGCATTTCATCTGCTTGGCCTGGGTGGCCCATTCTTTGGCAGCTATCACAGGCTTGGACATATTTTTTCGCATCTTTTAAAATGGTAGGCCAATAGTAGCCTAATTGTAACACTTTATTCCTTGTTCTGCGATCTGCGAAATGGCCACCACAAGGCTCATCGTGACAGGCCTGTAGGATGTCATAGATTCCTTCCTCCCTGATGCATCTGCGTATGTGCATATCGTCCCCCATATGGAAGAGGTGTCCACCGACCCAGGATAACCTTGCGTTGGACTGTACAATTAGTTTCCATTCTCTTGATGTCAAGTGTCTGGGAAAATTTCCTACTACCAAGTAATTCCCCACGTTTTCATACCATGGCGTTTTTACTGCTACCGCAAACATATGTTCATTAGGAAACTGGTCATCAACTGCGAGTGTATCGTTTTTCTTTGGAACCCTAGATAGGAAGTCTGCAACCACGTTTTCTTTTCTTGGATGATCCTTGATAGTTATATCAAATTCCTGTAGTGGCAGCAACCAATGAGTTATTCTCCCATTCGTGATTGGTTTATTAGCTAAATATTTAATGTCAGAGTGATCAGTATACAGGAGTACTTGATAGTCAGTTATATAATGTCTAAATTTATTAATAGCATAAATGACAGCCAAGAACTCCTTCTCAGTCACTATGTACTTCAACTCGGCAAGAGTGAGATTTTTGATGATATAATAAATAGCATAAGGCTTTTTTTCTTCCTCTTGGCCAAGAACTACCCCTATTGCTGTGTCCGATGCATCCGAAGAGATGTGAAAATCCAGTTTCCAGTTGGGCCCTTATAGAATTAGTGCTGTTGAGACTATTTTCTTTAAATCTGTAAAAGCAGTGTCACATTTATCAGTCCAATGTAATTCAACATTTCCAGTCAATGCATACAAAGGTGCAGCTATTTGTGAATTTTTTTTTATAAATCTGTGATAGTATCCTGCATATCCCAAAAAAATGCATACCTCTGTTTGTGTACAAGGTGTGGCTAATAGAAGGATTAATTCTATTTTTGTTGGATCTACCTGTATTTCGGCTGCAAAGATGTAGTGACCTAGGATCACTCCCTCGGTCATCATCATGTGACACTTTTCATTGCTTAAACATAATCTAGTAGCAATACATCGCTCCAACACCTTTTCTAACATTTCCAAACCTTGATCAAAGTCCTCACCATATGGTGTGAAGTCATCCATATAGATTTCAAGCCCTTCATTTATTAAGTCAGAAAAAATGTTGATTATGTCTCTTTGAAATGTTGTTGGGGTGTTACATAGCCCAAATGGTAAAACTATGTAAGAAAAAGTACCCCATGGACAGGTAAAGGTTGTCTTATCTTGGTCTTCAGGGGCTATCTGGATTTGATTGTAGCCACTGAACCCATCAAGAAAGGAGAAGAACCACTTCCCTGCCAATATGTCAAGGACTTGGTCAATGAAAGGGAGGGGGAAGTGGTCTTTCTGTGTTGCTTTATTCAGTTCTATGTAATCCACACAGATTCTCCATTTCCCATTCTTTTTAGGGACGACTACCAGAGGTGAGACCCATTTGCTATCTGAAATAGGATAGATGAAATTTACATCCAGTAGTTTTTGTAGCTCGTCTTTTACAACATCCTTTAAGTGTGGGTTCACCCTTTGCTGAGGTTGTCTAATGGGTTGAGCTTCCTTATCTGTATAAATGTGATGGGTGCAAAGCTGGGGATATAAACCCTTCATGTCTAGGTATTCCCAAGAAAATGCCCCTTTATGTTTCTGTATAAATTTTATGAGCCTTTACTTTTGGTTGTTATCCAAATTGCTATTGATGTTCAGGATCTTCCCTGGCTCAACCTCAATGGGTGTGTTGTTACTCACGGTGGTTGTGGGAATATACTGATCTTAAAGGTCTGTCAAGGGGTCCTCTTGAACTCCATCTTCAAGGAATGTTTTCAACATTTGGCATTTTAATTTCTCAGACATGGGTGGATCGTTAATCAAATTACTGATTACATTGTCTTCGATTTGATTTTTAAATTTGTGAGCTTCTACTAATGTTAGAGGTGGACGAATTTTTTTCTCCCAATATGCATATGGATGTTTTTTAATTTTTATCATGTGTAAGCTAGGTTTTGCCGATGGATAAATGATGATGCTTTTTATGGAATCTCCTCTAGTGATGGTCATTTTGCATGTTCGGCAGCCTATGTAAGCATCGGCTGTTGCTAGACAAGGCCACCCCAAAATCAATGGGTGCCCGTCCATCCTGTTCTTTGGGTTAATAACTAATAAATCAGCTGGATATTCCCATGATTCTACTGAGATCAGGATGTCTTGCATTATTCCATCTGGTCTGATGACAGACCAGTCGGCAAGCTCCAGCAATGTAGTCGTTGGTTCTAACGCTGATATGCCTAGCTTTTCGCATGTTTCCGTAGTTAGGATGTTAATGTCCGCCCCTAAGTCGACCAATGTGTTTGGAAATGAATGTCCAAAGATCTACACAGTTACTATGGGATTTCCTGGGTCTTCATATTTTACAGGCGGTTCCTTACCCAGTAATAAGTCAGAAAGCGTCCCTACGACATGAACGGTGGGCACAGCCTTTGTTTTTTTTACTTTATTTTTCCCACATAGCTCTTTAATTGTTTTTGCATAGATGGGAATGTCTTGTATGGCCTGGAGAAGAGGAATTTTGATACAAAGGTTTCTTAACTCTCACATGATGTCAAAATTTGGAGAGGCTGTAGGTCTAGGAAGAGTTAACCTTTCAGGGAATGGAGGTGAAAATACCCTAACCTCTTCAAGCCTCCCTTGGTCACTCGTTTCCTTCTCTTGACCTCCCTCTGTTTCTGTTATATTTGCTTGGCTAGGTTCCGTTGAAGTCCCAGGTTTGAATTGAGGTGGGATTGAGACTTCTGCTGGTGATATAGTATGTCCTGATCTTAGCCTTAGCTCATTGCATTGCCTTATTCTAGTGTCAGGGTGTGGATCTTCTATGATCTGAATCAGCTAAACCAGTCTGTTATTGGGATTAGGATTGGGTTGAGCTTGTAATTGAGGATGTAGGTTAGGTTGAGGGTTGTGCTGAACTGGGTATGGAGCCAGAAGTGTAGGTTGATTTTGGACCCCTGCTCCTATTGGTACATTGGTCACTCCCAGGGGTCACTGCCAATTTTGAGGCCAATTAGTGGCTTGGGAAGGGGATGTTGGCCACTCGGCTTGGTATGGAGTTTTTTTCCAATAAGGAGGGGAACAAGGAAAGCTTTCCCAATTATTCCCTGGTGAGGGTTGTGTTGGCCAGGGTGGTATAGGGAACGACTGGGTCGACCAAGTAGAGAAAGGGTTTTGATTTTTCCAAGCTGCTGAAGGGTTTTGCTGGTTAAACTACCAAGGAGAAAATAACTGAGGTGGGTCTTGAGGCATACCTAGTCCTGCCTGCCATTGTCGACGTTGGTTCATTAGGTAGACTGGTTCTGTCTCTTCTTCCACTTCTTTGAAAACCGCTTTCAGCCCCGGGAGTGAAGGGAAATGGTCTGTGGCATGGTCCTTAGTGCAGATGGCACAGGTCTGAATCG
The DNA here is from genome assembly GCA_034641835.2 of Pinus albicaulis. Lineage (NCBI taxonomy): Eukaryota > Viridiplantae > Streptophyta > Pinopsida > Pinales > Pinaceae > Pinus > Pinus albicaulis. The sequence continues at coordinate 422,130,036 of CM076578.1, forward strand.
TGTCCAAGGGGCATTCCCTTTGGCTATGCTTCTTCTGATAGCATGGGAAAAATATGGCCAAATTCTGCTCTGTTATAGCTTGCTTGTGCTTGGCTTATAAGACATCAAGCTGTGTTGTCAAAGTACCCAAAATGTCAATTTTAAAATTTTCTAAGAGATTTCCAAACTCAGCTCTAGTTACATTGCCACCAGGCTGCCTAAGGTCCTTTTTTTATTGACTCACGTTCACTTGTCTTATTATGCGTATTACCCCGAGAGAACCTAATACACAGGGAAATAATCTCATCATATCCTTCCTGGGAAATATCCCCTTTTCCCATTATGTTAAGTGTTTCAACCCATTATTCTTTCATTCCCTTAATCAATGTAGCTGTTAAGATGTCTTTGGATAATGTAGTATATGGAGACCTTTGTAAATTGTTTTGAAATATTTCTACTTATTCCTCTAATGTTTCATTGTCCCCTACAGACATATTGAAGATTTCATTTTTTAGTTCTCGAGTCTGGAAATAGTCTTGATATTTATTAAGAAAAATTTTCTTCATCTGGTCCCAGTTATTGATGGTTCCCCCACCTAGCCCCATGAACTAGCATAATGCTACTCCTTTAAAATTAGAGGGGAATAGTTTCAATTTTTGAGGGTCGGTGGTGTAGTCATACCCCCTACATAGGACATCGAATTCAAATAAGAATGCATCATGATCTTTTGTGGTCAGCCCATGGAAGGTGGGGATGATTTTTAAGGGATATCTTTCATAGGGGCATTTGCAGCATGATCAACAATGGGATACTCCAACGTGGATGTCTGCCTCTGATTATGGTTTTGATTGTTCTCCATTTGATTAAAGATGTGCCAGTAATATTCAGGAATTTCTTGTTCTGGAGGAGTAATCCTGGGGAGATTGGGAGGTGAATCTAGAGGAAATTTTACAGCACTTCCCTGGTCTGGGATACTGAGTATTTCTGTCTCGAACACTCCTTTAGGAGAATTAGGCTTGGAATATTCTATTTGTATTGCATCACTAGTTTCTCCTTCCCCTTCCTGTAAGTTACAACAACCTCCCTCTCTCGAAGGGTCGGTACCTATATGATTGGAAGTTTGAAGGCTTAGCTCTGGTCCTTCTGTCTTACTGTGAATCTTGGCATGGGCTATAGACAGTGAGGCTGCTGCCTAAGAGAGAGTAGTAGGAATTTGAGTGGGAATGATTTTGGGTCCTACGGATGCCTGGGATTTAGATTTCTTAATGATTTCATCTATATATGTTGTTCTTCTGAGGATCACCAGTCCCTTGGATTTTGGGGATTTTTGCGAATGATTTTGATTTGTTTCAATCATTTTTTTCCTAGTCATAAAACAAGGGTACCTATTCTACCAATATTTACACAATTTTCTGAGAAGAGGTTATGGAGAAAGTGTTTTTCTTACTGGTACGGAGGTTCTTACCTCTCATTTTTAATACCCAATTCTTCACAGAAATGGAGAAAGATAAAAGATATCACTCTTAACACCCTCCCCGACAACGGTGCCAAAAATTTCGGTTCATAAAGATGGATTATTGTAGGAAACCTCTAAGTTCCTCATTCAATTGTCAACCTAGGGTAAGTCTTTTTAATTCAAGAGGGTAGGCATAGTATATGCAAGTGAGATCGAATGATAGCTACTCTATGATGCTTACAAAAAGGATTCTCTAATTCTCGAAGTTCAATCAACTCAAAGAGACATGAAAATGGCATAATGCAGCTAACTACTCTGCCTAGCTTTGAAGGAAAGAAACTTATAATTGAAAAGCGTAATGATGGATTGAACAGTAAACTTATCGAATTGAACAACAACTTAAGTGAATTGAACAACAACCTGAATAAACTGAATCAACAACTGCTATATAATTTTTCAATGGAATTCCCTTTGCAAATTGACTAATTGAAATCTTATTTTACATAATCAAGAACTGGACACCTTATCGTACAAAGGGAACAATCTAATCTGTGAAGATGATTACATTGACCAGTAATTATTCTACTATTCGTAAATAGAATACAAGGGCATTGAGAGAAAATGAAATCATATAACGGCGATAAAGAATTATTGTAAATCTGGAAGCAAGAATGCAGTAAAACATTAAACCAAAAAGCACGAATGTTAAACTATTCTGAAGAAAGAAAAACCATAAATTTATTGGGTGGAAAATTAATTTACAACTGCATCAAGTAACTGGAGATTGATTATGTAATTAACGCACAGCACGAAAAATATCAGAGAACTCCTAGAGGTTGGGCCTAGACCATCGGAAGATCTAACGCGATGAAAAACTCGAAATATGATTGTTCAAAACATCAAAAACTCTTTATTGAATCAAAAGATAATACAGGGGTACAATCGAACAGTTTTGTCCTGAAATGTTGATTACAGAAGGAAAAAATTATATCTTTTTCTCATTCATCCTTCGTCCTTTTAAAGGATTTTTCACGCATTGAGTCAGTATTTTCCAGATGACAGCCCGCTGCACGTGGCTATCGTTAGGGCTCTCGAGCTTGGACCTGTCTTTCTGTCTTATTCCAGTTTCTGGAAGCTATTGAGATTTCATGAGTCTGTGTCTGACGGTTTTCTTCCGTCTAACATTGGTTCAACTGCTCTGTTTTCCTGTATACAAAGATAAAATAAGTCAAATTTCCATTATAAAAGTGTTTCCTTTTGTCGTTAGCCCACTTTTCCTGATTTTCATAAACCTTTTCTATCTTTATTGTTTAAAATGAGAGAGAACTACCAAAACTATGTCACAATTCGAAGGGATTATAAGTGAAAGCATACCTTAATTCCGGCCCAACAGTCGCCACATCTCTTCTCAAAGATATGGTACCAACACCCTGGCTATTTTATTTCCATCATGTCTGTAAGCATATTTCAGTCATTTGATTTAAATAAAATGAAGTATTGTTTCCGCTGCATCTCTATGTTTATGTCTATTTCTGTATTTTATTGCGTTCCTTCATAAATCCAGATCAAATCAAGTATAACTTAATTTCAAATGCAACCATAAAATAATTTTACCAGTAAAGAGAAACTCTTGCATGTAGGAATTTACAGGGTAAGTTCCTTAGATCAAAAACCAAATGTCACAACTCACAAACAGATCACAAATTAGTACACCAGTATATCACATGGTTAAAACCCTCGAAGAGGGAAAGAGTCCACAGCGTGAGACAACGTGACCACTTCAGGAAACTTATTAATATAAAAATAAATTTTACATATGTTTCTCTCATAAATGGTTACCATACAAATGACCCTCCATGCTCTTTAAATAGAGATCATGGACCAATCGGGTGCTAAGCCACAAATCAAGTGTCATTAATACCGAGGAGAGAGTTAACCGTCGGATCACTACAAATCATGACCATCGGATTATAAGTTACAAATGTACATAGTAAAGAAACACATTTTACCTAACTCTACACTAGACCAAGTTATACTTAACTATTTCCTATGTGTCGGAATATCCTAACATCCCCTCTTAAGAACAACTTGGGATAGGATTGAATGATTTACAAAGGTGACAGAAAAGGAGTTGATTTCCTATGTGTCGAAATATCCTAACATCCCCCCTTAAGAACAACTTGGGATAGGATTGAAGGATTTACAAAGGTGACACAATAGGAGAAGGAAGGAGGCAATAGAGTCTATCCCCTCTTAATGATAACTTTCCTGAACTCCAAGCATGGATCAAATTTTGGTAAACTTTTCTTTTGTGAGAGCCTTTGTAAATATATCAACTACTTGATCATTAGTTGGACAATACTACACTTCAAGAACATGATCATGAATGAGCTTTCTGATGAAGTGTATGTGGAGCTCAATGTGTTTCATACGCTAATGCTAAACTAGATCTTTACATAGTTGAATGGCACTCTGATTATCACACCAAAGTGTAGTTGGATGTTATTGATGAAGACCAAATTCATACAGGATATGACGAAGACACATGGCTTCCTTGCTAGATTCAACGACACCACGATACTCTACTTCTGCTGAAGAAAGATAGATGGCAATTTGTTTCTTACAAGACCAAATAATAGGTCCTGAACCAAGAGTGAATACATATCTTGCAGTATATTGTCGGTCATCAGGGTCACCAGCCCAATCAGAATCAGTGAAACCAATCAATAATGGAGATTCTCCTGCACTATAATGAATCTCAAACTGAATTGTACCTCAAATATATTGAATTATTCTTTTAGCTTCTTTCCAGTGACTTTCATGAGGTTGGTGCATATACCGACCAACAAGACCAACGAAAAAGGAAAGGTCAGGACAAGTATGGGTTAGATACAAAAGTTTACTAACAATTTGACAGTATAAGGTAGCATCATCTTCAGGGGTAGTACAAGTGACTAAAATCTTGACTCCAGACTAAAAGGGAGAAGGGGTTGGCTTACAGTCTTCCATGTGAAAGTAGTTTAGAAGATCATAGACATACTTAGACTGAGAAAGGGTAATACATTCTTTCGATTGCAAGACTTGAAGACCAAGGAAATAATGCAAGTGTCCTAAGTCTGTCATTTAAAACTTCTTTTTGAGGCTAGACTTCACATGGTTTATATGGTTGGGATCACTACCAGTAAGGATAAGATCAACAACATAAACAACAAGGATGGTGAAGGACTTACCCACTTTCTTGGTGTAGACAGTGTTACCATAATGACACCTTGAAAATCCATTATCTAATAGAAATCTATCCATTTTGGCATACCAAGCTCGAGGAGCTTGTTTGAGACCATAGAGAGACTTCCTAAGGCAACAAACAAGGCTAGAGTCGTTTTGGATAAAGCCAAGGGGTTGTTCCATGTAGATTTATTCATGCAAATCTCCATGTAAGAAGGCGGATTTAACATCCATATGATCGAATTCCCATTTAAAGGAGGCAGCAAGGGAAAGAACAAGGTGGATAGAATTCCTTTTAGCAACAAGGGAGAAGGTTTTAGTATAGTCAATGCCTTCAACTTGTGAAAATCCTTTAGCAGCAATATGAGCTTTATGTCTATCCCCTTTTCCATTTGGTCCAAACTTTTTTTTGTAAACCCATCTGCATCTGACAAGTTTTCTTCCTTTTGGAAGAGGAACAAGATCCCAAGTATCATTTTTCAATAAGGAACGATATTCTTAATTCATAGCTTCATCCCAATCTAGATAACTGGAAGCTTCTTTAAAGGTGTTTGGATCAGGTTTTTCTAGAACTTGAGCCAAGAAGGAAGAGGCTCTTTCAAATTGGGAACATGTACGTCGTCAATCTGCAAGGTCACCTGCAAGAGAACCTACTGCATCCCAAGTAGAGCAGACCCATCTTGGAAGCTGTGGAGCAGAAGGAATAACTTCAAGAGGTGGAGGAGTATTTTCATCCTCGTTGTCATCATCTGAACTAGAAGGAATGCTATAAAAAATAGAAGAGATAGAGAGAGGTGGCACACATACCGAATCGGGCTCGCAGGCCAAAGGTGGCACACCTGCTGAACTAGGCTCGCAAGCCGATATATTTTCATCAAATTTTACATCTCTTCTAATGATTATATTTTTTTATTTTGGTTGAAGAAGTATATATCCTTTGACATCTTCAAAATATCCAACAAAAATTCATTTTCACTCTTAGGTTCTAAGGCTTTATGTTTCGCATCTGAAATATGGGCCCAAGCATCACTTCCAAAAATGAAAAAGCGACTCACATCTGGTTTGATTGAGCTCCAAGCTTCTTCTGGAGTTACATTCCTTAAAACCTTAGTAGGAGTGTGATTTACTATGTAATTTTCACAGTTAATTGCTTCTACCCAAAAATTGAGACTAAGTCCTTTAGATTGAAGCATACAATTAGCCATTTCTTTTAGGGTGTGATTCTTCCTTTCAGCTACACCATTTTTTTGTGTAGTGTATGGAACGGTACGTTGGAATTGAATTCCATGCTCAATGCAAAAGTTGATAAATTTGTTGTTAACATATTCTCCTCCATTGTCTGATCTTAACTTAAGAATTTGATGTCCATATTGTTTCTCAACAAATACCTTAAAGGCCAAGAACATGTTAAAAAATTCACTCTTGAGTTTTAAGAAGTATACCCAAGTGTGTTTGGAAAAATCATCAATGAAAGTTAAGAATTACTTGCAATGAGAGAAAGAAGCAACAGGAAGTGGACCACATAAATCACTGTGCACAAGTTGCAAAGGGGCTGAAGCGTGCCAAGAGGCATGTTTTTCAAAACTATCCCAACGATGTTTTCTGAGTACACATCCGAAGCAAACACCATCTTGGAAAGATACCATAGGAAGACCTGTCACCATATTTTCTTTACATAGAGTTTGAAGAGAGCGATATTTTAAGTGATGAAATCGCTCATGCCAAAATTTGCTCACTTCATCATTATGAGCAACAAAAATGAAGGGAAGACATGATGTCCCAAAGTTGTCAAACTTATACAACCTTGTGGAATCAAAAGCAATGCTAGTAGCTAAAATATGTCTAGGATATTTGAGGTCCTTGATTACAACATCATGAGGTGAGAATTCTACTATTTTCCCTTCACCTGAATGAGTTATCTGATAAATAGATAGAAGGTTGCATGACAAGGTAGGAACACATAGTACATCATTAAACTTACCATTATCTAGATTAATGTTTCCAGATCCTACAACACTAAGAGATCTATAATCACCAACATAAATATGTTTGGTGTTACAATCATTTAAAGAAGAAAACATGGCTTTATTTTTGGCCATGTGGTAAGAAGCTCCAGAATCAATGATCCAGTCATGAGAATGAGAATAAGAAGATACATTTAATGCATAACAATATTCTTTACAACCAAAAACAGAAAGTGCCATCCTTGAAGATGGAGTTGAAGAGGTCTCCAAATTGATGTGGTGCTTCTTCATTGCTGCTTCCAAGGCTTCCATCTTTTTAAAACATTTGGACTCTACATGGCCATCACAATTACAAAAGTTGCAATGTCTATCTATTTTCTTCCCTTTGTTTTTAGTTTCCTTATCAGTTTGGTGAGTTTCTTTTTTAGTTTGCGGCTGAAATTTCTTAGGACCCTTGTTTGGTTTAGGACCATAATTTTTAGGATACTGCTTCTTGGGATTCTTTTGATATGGTTGTTGTTGGACTGTTAAGGCTTTCTTAGAAGCATTTCCAGAAGTGATAAGACCAAGGTGTAAGATTTTTTCTTGTTTTCTTATCAAATAATCACAAAAGGCATAAAAAGAGGGGTTCTTGTAGGTTGTTCCTTGAGAAATGAGGGCTTCTCTAATGGAATGGAAGTTGAAAACAAATATAGAGTATGCAGGGCCAAGCTTAGCAAGAATGGAATATATGAGGCTACCATCTTCCTTTTTGACCTTACAGCCTTCTAAAAGAAGTCTAAGGATCTTGAATTTGGACAAAAAATCTTCAATAGAGGAGAAATTATTGGGGTCCAAAGTAAGCAATTAATTTTCAAGCTGGTGGGCATTGATTTGATTTTGAATGCCAAAAACAATATTTAGCTTTTTTAGGGCTTCATAAGGGGTGCCAATTTCAAGGATATGAAATCGAAGATCTTGAGCAATGGACATTCCTATCAACCCTCATGCTTGATCTTGCTTAGTTTCCCATTTAGCGACCTTACCTCCATCGGTAGGTTTAGTTTCTTGTCCTGTGGCTATTCTATAAAGGCCTTTACTTCTAAGTAAATCTACCATGTGAGGGAGCCATTAGAAATAATTGATGCTATTAAGAATAACTGGGCAAGAACTTTCCATTTTTTTAAAAATAAACTGAAAAGGGCTGAAACTAACAGTTCCAATGGAAAGATCTCAAAAAATTAGGCCAATTAAGAAAAAACGGCTTCCAGAAGAAGAAGTTATGCCTTTTTGAAAAAACTGAGTTGTAGATGCCGAATAGTTATGAGAACAGTTGAAATTTAATGATGAAGTTCTAGTTAAAAAAAAAAATCTGCCCCTTTAACAAAAACCTTTTTAGAAAAAATAAGCTTGAGAAAGAGACTGAAACCTAAGACCTCTATTCTCATAAACTAACTTTACACCAAGTGAGCTAGTAAAATTATTCTGTAATTGTTTGAAAGGAGGAAGGGAGTTTTTTTTTTTTTTACTCCTTGGTGTGCATGCTTTTTCGTGCAAAAAAACAAAAAATCCAAGCACAAAAAAATGAAAATACTACCCTTACGGCACTACCCTTAAGGAATAGAAAGGTTGTGGGCCCCACCTACATTAACATCAATACTGTTATTGACTTCCTTTTTCCTTACACAGGCCCTACAAAATTTAAAACAGGTTTTCCTAGCTCTCTGTTGGATAATCCGTGGCAAAATTGAATCTTGATTGTACGAGGACACACAACAATGGCAAAAGGAAAAAATACCAAGAAGTAGGGTAGGGAAAAAGGAAAGAAAAATCCGATCAAACCTATTGCAAGCTCCACCAAGCGAGGTATGAAATCCAAGAAAGAGGCTATTGAAAACCTTTTCAAAGCCTACACCATAGGAAATCCTCCCCAAGTCCGCAATCTCATTCAGGGATGGGAGAGAGAAAGTGGGCATAAAGAAGAATACATAAAAATGCAGGAAGAAGAAATGGACTTCATAGTTGATCCAGTGAATACTAGAGGATGATTATCCCTTTTCCACCAGTCTATTCAGACTTACCTGACTTTTAAATGTGTTCTAGAAAAGGATGTGACGAGCCTGCAAGAAGTGGGAGGAGATCCACATGTGGTCTCTCAAGTGATTTTTGTACTGCAGGATATCAAAAAGGAACTGCAAGACATTCAGGTATCTCGGCATCATGCAATAGAAAGACTTGGAATAATTGAGAGGCAAATTCAAACGATGACCCTGCACTGGTTGAGTCCTCCGATGAGTAATTCACTGGTTCTCTTTTTTGATGTTTCATGTTTTTAACGGATAAGATTTATATTTTCAGGTTGTTGTCAAACTTTGGTAGATATATTACTATGGATTCAATAGTCTATAGGAGGAAAAAACAATCTCAATATTGGATGGCTTTTAACTTGCTAAGATGGCCAACAGACCTGGTTTCCTTTGGGCACGATGAGGTTATCACGTTTTCATATGTAAACTTGCTTATTTTTTGATAAATAGAAAAATGGAAAGGCACTGCTAAAATTACAACAACTAAAAAAAATGTTAGTTTTCGGTTAGCCTTACCGACAACTATCCCTTTTTGCTATTTCTGATTTCCCGAGATCACACAAAGACGCGGGGAAAGTGCATACGTAGCAAAAAAATCTCGTCTTCCTGATTCTAATTTTCCAAGATCCCACACAGAGCAAAGAAAAGAGAATACACAGAAAATAGGGTATAGATCCGGCAATAGAAAAAATATAAACCGAAATAAATAGAGGGAACCAAAATAAACAAAATGATTAATAAATATAATTTCAAAACAAATAATTTATACCTCCAGATCTAAAATGACATAACTTGGGCAACCAGGAACCTTTTCGTATGAAAAAAATGGGTTCTTCACTGTAACAGATGCTCTAGACACAACAAAGTTGTTCTCCAAGCCCAACAAGATTAAAAAATAGTAGATCTAGAAAACGACAGTCGCATGCAGTCAAACCGACTTCGGATTTGGATCAACAATGGATGCGTCCCTCAAAATAGCTCTGATACCATGTAGGAATTTACAGGGTAAGTTCCTTAGATAAAAAACCAAAGGTCACCTCTCACAAACAGATCACAAATCAGTACACCAGTATATCATGTGGTTAAAACCCTTGAAGAGGGAAACAATCCACAGCCTAAGCCAACGTGACCACTTCAGGAAATTTATTAATATAAAAAGAAATTTTACATATGTTTCTCTTATAAACGGTTACCAAACAAATGACTCTCCATGCTCTTTAATTAGATATCATGGACCAATCATGTGTTAAGCCACGAATCAAGTGTCGTTAATACCGAGGAGAGAGTGAACCGTCAGATCACTACAAATCGTGACCATCGAATTATAAGTTACAAATGTACATAGTAAAGAAACACACTTTACCTAACTCTACACTAGACCAAGTTATACTTAAATATTTCCTATGTGTCGGAATATCCTAACATTGCATGCAACTGTTTGAAAATATCCACAAGGGATATAATATATGCAGCAAGAAACGAACTGGCAACATGTACTTACTACTATAAATCATGTGTGTCATTTCAATTGATGCCATATTGGATACCCCTACTGAAAATGAATCCATCCAATCAACAACCAGATCATGAAACATATGAGGAATGTTTAGATGATCCAAAAGACCAAGTTGTTGTTGTTTAAAATTTTTTTATGTCAATAAAACTGGGCTGATCTTGTCCTCCTTGCAACAACTCATTAACTGCATATGTTTCATTACATTTAAGGGCAACAAAACCTTCTTTAAGCTGTTGATTACATTCTTGGACAACAAACTCGTTAGAGGCACTTAAACCAGCAGAACTAAATGGAAAAAATATATCAAATTCCAAAGGAAGAACATCATGCTCATCATATTCTTCATACTGAGTACTAGGAAGAATTCGATCCGTATGAATCTGATCTAGATCCATACCTTTTTTAAACTCTTCATAAAAATTTTCCATAACACTGCTAGAAGAATATACTTTGTCATTCTGAACATAACACTCAAATTCTTCGCAACAGTTATCAAGCAACAACTCAGATGAATATACTCCTTTACAATAATGATGAAAATTTTCATGAAATTCCCTTAAAGAATAAATAGTACCAATAGGTAAGGACCGAAACCATTTGCGTGCATCTCCATTAAGGGAAAACACAAATATTTTCATGAGTACATCTTCATGAAACACATCCAACAAGTGCAAAAGCTCATGAAATGAAATCAGGTACTTAGTGGGATGTCCATCTTCATCTCCTCGAAATATTAAAAGACGATGTTTCCATTCATCTGTAGAAGGCACCAGATTAAGAAAACCATGAATTGCTGAAAAATTCAAAGGAGAAAACCTTTGAGCTAAGATGGCAGCAAAGGATTTCGAAATTCAGAAACTATGGAGCCACCACTGGATTCTTTGTCATGGATTCGCCAGGTGAAAGATCACAATCTTCTTCAAGTCGCCAATTATTTTTCACCATCAAGAATTGATCATCAACAATAAAGAAAAAGACTCGGAAGAATACTTCGTTTCAAGGCCTTCATCTCCCTATCCCTAATTCTATTCCTTCTGCGAGCCAAAACTTCTCAATGGAGTTGTCAGGTTTAAAGCAGTCTAAAAATACAGTTGGAACTGTACACCTTAGAACCAGACTTATAACTTTGTTGTTCACCCAGGGATAAACTTTAATTCACCTCCCCGACAATGTCGCCAAATATGTTAGCGCAAGGAGTCACTCCTTGACTGCAAAAGGAGTAAGCCTTACACATCATATTTCATTTCAAAAAAAAAATTAAAGGTTTTGAATGGTGGGATGGCTTCTCAAATGAGTTTGAAATGATTGCTTATCCTTTAATACTTTCATGCATTTGGAAAGTTGTGGCAATTACAAATTGTATGGGTAAATGAGTAGTATAAGGAGTAGAGTGAAACAATGGAGAGGATATGGATAGCTGGTACCTATTCTAGGAAATAATCGGATCCTAAATCAATCACACGACTATAATTATGACTCTTTACACAAACTATGTTTATGTAAAGTAAGCAACACTCAGAAAGTAGATTGCATGCATAAATTATTCCACAAATCCTTTATCGAATCTTCACTAACATGTTCTACAACATAAATATAATTTGCAGAAAACTGGAAAGAAGATAATTTACCGTTAGATCCTCTAACAGCTCTCACTCACACTTTACTAGTTGCTGCAATTTATAATCAGAAAGAATTAATACATAAGAGAAAACACACCATACATTAGATGTTCTTGAAACAAAAAATCCTTCAGCACGAATTTCAGAAAGGCTTTTCTTTATTATAATGAGTCTTCAGTAAGACCAACATCCCCTGAAATGGTATTTATAAATGATATATATAATAAGCGAGGCACTAACTCCACCTCTTCTAAAAAGAAGGAAACATTAATCTTTCCATTACAAGTGTCACAATACATTAGAATCTTATTCCATTTAAATCTAATTGAAAGAACATCTGTATAAGAAAGAAGAGAAGATTTTTTGAACTGAATTCCTGAATGCGTTGTCTCGCTACTTCTTTTTCTGCTATCTTATTTCTTCATGTTCCTGGTTCTTAAATTGCCATGTCTTTTTATTAAATGCAACCTGCAATAATTGTTGCTCTCTAAAATATTTGGACCCTTCAACTTTCACCATGCTAATAGATGTCAAAGAAATTTAGAAACTAGTGTTGTTTGAAGTTCGTGTAAAACCTGTAACTGCTTCTGAAATATCGTCTTTGTCTTTGAAGACGTGCTGATACAAATGGTGATGGTGGTGGGCGCAGGTTTGATGTAGGAATAGAATTATAAGTTGAAACAACACTAGTGGGGAATGAAATGAAAGAGCGGGAAATATGGAGGTTTAACAGGTTATGGAGGCGGATTAGAAGAGATAACAGATTTTTATTCATCATTAACCCTTTTCCTTTATAATGATAAAACCCCTTTCCCTTAAAAAAAAAATATCAAAAATCTCTTTCGATTGGCGGAATTTTTTTTATATACATATCTATCACAAATTGGGGTCGGAAGGACATTAAACATAAGACATGAAAGGAAGGAAGTGGGAATAGCGATTTGCGATGGGAGTGATGACGTGGCAGTGGTGAGGTCTACTAATCGCATCGGGGAATGGAATTAGGATCACAAATTGCAATATCGAGATAATAAGGCGTTGGAGGAGTGAATAGAATTTACGTTTTTCAATTTGCGAAATTGAAAATTGGGAAGTCAAATTATCGCTTTTGGAGGTCATAGGTCCATCACAATGGAAATCGGGAGTGGTGAGACTTATCACATTTTGCAAGTCAAATTTTATCGCGAATCACGGATTTTGAAATATCGCAATCGGGGACCAGTAAGGTTATACATATCGGGTATCGGGGAGTCGGAGAAGGAAATGGAACAATTGGGGATTGAAAATGTGAAATGCAATAGCAGTTGATGACATGACATGGAGAGGGTCCCACTTTATAATCACAATAAGGTAAATGTGAAGGCAGAAGTGAATGTGGTAAGTGAACTTTACGAAATTTAGCTGCGAAAAGGTAGGTGGGGCCCATTAAATGACTTTTAAAAGTTGATTAAGTGAAAACTTTGTTAACGATGGGTCCCACCAAATGTCACATTGGGAAGTTTGTAGGATTCGACAATTTTAACATGAATGAAGTTTGAAACTTGCGATATGCTGATTGCAATGAAAGGTATGGGGTCACAATATTTTTAATTGCGGAAATTAATATACATATAATATACGATATATTACAAATTTTTGTTGTGTTAGGGGTGGAGCTGTGGTAATACAAAAGATTTTTGGAAAGGTTGTTTTGGGGCGGGGGGGGAAGCTGCTATAAAAGTCCCAAAAGCATATCATGTTTGGGTTTGGATGGTGTAAAAGGGAAATATTTAAAAATGGGATTTGAGACTCAAGTTTTGTTTTAAAACATAAAATAAAAATAAAAAGGAACTAATGACTTAGCAGAGAACTATGCTAACAAGTAGGACCATAAAATAATCAAAATATAAAACATTTTTAGCTAGTATAAGACTTGAATGACAGCATGGATCATACATATTCTCCATGACGTCTACTCTCTACTTCAAATTTTCATCCTTCAATATTGATTGTAATCAACCCTTGAATGTATGGTTCTAGATTGCCATGGTTATTTTGTTAAAGAGGAACATTTCCACCTCCATTAATAATATATTGATTCAAACAAGAATAATTTTTCCCAATATTAATTGAGTGTTGTCCAAAAAAAAATCCTTTAACTAATAGTTATCTATTTCCAACTATAGAATGTGCCCCTTCAAATTGTCTTTAATTAAAAAATTCACAACTATGACAAATGAATGATCACGCCACTATAGATTTATCAATATCCCACTACTCCAAGAGTGAGAAGCCATGGAAATTATATGGAATCATTCTTGTCAATTTATGGGATGCACTACCCTAAATGTTTCATATTAATGTTTGCAAAGAAAGATTTCCTTTAAATATTGTACCTTCTACTCAAGCATACCACCATATTGACTGGAAAACAACTCCACTTGGTCATCAAACTAGTCAGAATGCACCACAAATGATGATGAATGTGAGTTTATTTTCATTAATATGATACACATTTAAGTACATAATTCTCACCATTAGATTCATCTACCAAGGTCTCTTGGTCTCCCGATGATGGTTCATATTCTTCACTATAACTCTAACAAATTCGATGTCTAAAATTCCCCACTTAATTCGAAGGGGTTCTTGTGAGTCCAAGGAAAGATATTAGGTTGATCGTCAATGGTTGAATGTGCTTTCTAAATCCCTGGTTTTCGATGGGATGACTTGGCAGGTTTGGTTGGATTTAGTCAAGGCTTAAGGTGGTGAATTTTAGGTAAACTTAATTCGAGGGAAAGATTCAAATTTTACCGGGTCATTAGTGGGGGTTTTGGGCCCATGCTTTTTTAGTTTCCGTGGTAATTTTCCCATGGAATTCATGTGATGGAACCTTTAAAAGGATACGAAAACTTCATTGTAATGAAATCCAAGGAGGTGAGTGGTGAAGGTTCATCGGGTCATCTTGGCTATGGTTTTGGCCAAGGACTAATTGAATTTCGTTAGGGTGGAAATATCTAGTTTTCATAGCGAAATATGAACATGATTTGGAAAATTATAACCAAGTTCTATTAATATTTTTCTGAGAACATATGACCAAACATTCCCAGTCATAGGTTCATTGAGCATACATATTTCCTTGTAGTAGAAAAATTGAAACTCTTCTCTAATATTGGTATTCTCCTTGCAAATTTCAAAACTGAAAACTTTGATAAATTAGAGAGTTAAGAAGGAAGGCATCCTTGGAATAAATTATACATAATTATAGGTAAGGTCGAGGGAATAAGTGACCATATCACTATACATTTTGATAACCTTACCTTTGTACTTCCTGAACTTATACTTTAAGTGTATATCATTGGTGGTGTAAATTCTCAATCATAAGGAACGTTTAATATTCTCCCAGAAGCGATTGATATTAGCCTTATTGTACCTTTCTAGTCCACTTGAGATTCAAATTTTTCATTGTAGATCTTATCATAGGTTGAACATATCATATGAGAGGGAAAATATAAAGTTGCCTTCTACTACATATGAAATAATTGATATTGATATTTTATACTAAGGAAATGGTTTCTACCCCACCATCACTAGATATCTCCTTGAGGAACTCATCATGGACCTATTTAGGAGGAGTATGGATCCTGTGGAGAAATGCATGTGGACTGCTAATATGTATAGAAGACAAAAATATGACATTCGTTTGGTCATGGATATGACTACATTCTCAAAGTACAATACGAACTCAAATATTTCTTCAATAGAAAAGAGTTATGTAAGAGAAATAACTTGGACGAATTCGTTGCATATGGCAAAACTATGTATGCCACCATTCTTGATGGAAAAGGTAGTGAGAAGGTTCAAGACCTACTATTAGTAGGTATCACATTGTTGAGTCTTTGGCTTGAAACCATACTAGGTATAAGTATAGTACTCAAACCATGGAATACCACCATTACCACTAAGACTTGAGTATATTTTCTCAACCTATTCTAATAACTAACTTGGGGTTTTCATATAAACATATGAAGGTGAATATGCACATATGAAGTACAATAACTTACTGGGGAAATTCAAGCCCATAGGAATTTCATCTACTTCTAGATTCATCCCATAGATTAATCTATTCTTTCTATCGAATATAAAACTAAGGGAATATCAAATCAGATCTTGGGCACAAGTTTTTAATTTAGCTAGAATAGATAAAGAAGCACGTGACCCATATATTTTGACATTAGAGGTAACCATTTTCACCAATCATCATGGAACAAGCATATAAATCTATGGTATGAGCTCAGGAAAAATTTGAGAATCTATTCTAGGAAAAGTAGATGGAGTCCATGAGGATGGAAGAGAAAAACTCAGAATAACAGAATGGATAGATATGAGGGGGAAGGGTGTTTCTTCTTACTATGGCTCATTATAGCTTGTACATGCTTGGTTGATAGGGCTTCAAAACTAGAATCATAACTATAAATCATTATTATTATTCCCCCTTTATTAGATAGAAAGTGAGAGGAAAAAATTATTTCCAAAATCCATTCACATGGATAAAGATAAAAAAGTGGCCAACTTGATGACAGTGTCAACATCTACCAAAAATACACTCATTTACAATTCAATAAAAAATGTAAAGGTAAAAACACAAAAATAACTACTTGCAAATTACTAATGTTAAGAATTAAACATTTGGAAAAAAATAAATTTAAGAAGTTGGATTTCTAAAATCAACTCATGGAAAGTTGTCTCGCTAATAGATAATCATTTTCCATCATTTTATTCAAAGAAATTGAGGAATTCTTGCTAGAATATAACAAAAAGCAATCATATACCATCACCTTTGGAAGCATTCTTAAGCAAATTGGATGAACTTTCAAGAGAAATGTTCAAATACATCATCCATAATAGTAAGAACATTGTCTAACTATGATGGGAATATCAAATTTTCATAGCTAAATATTGACATGACCTGGAAAATAACCAATATCTATTAATAGGTAACTAAGAAAATATGGAAAAACATTTCAAATCCTAGGGTCATTAAGGCTATGTATTTCATAGCAGTAGGAAACTTGAAACCCTTATGTAAGATTGGTATTCTCCCTGCAAAATTCAAAACTAAAAGCTGAAAAAAATTAGAGTGTTAAGAATGAAGGCATCCTTGGGGATAAATTTGACATCATTATAGGTGAGGTTGTGGGAAATAGTGACCATATATTTGCAAATGTTGATAACCTTACCTAAGTACTTCTTCAACTTATACTTGAGGTGTATATCACTGGTGATGATGAAAATGAAAATTATCAATCATAACGTATGTTGAATAATCTCTCAGGAGACATCGATGTTGACCTTATTACACCTTGATTTTCCACATGAGATTCAATTTTTTCATTGTGGAGTTGTTCATAGGTTGACAATAGCATGTGAGAGGGAAAATATAATGTTGTCTTCTACTGCATGGGAAATAATTGGCATTGCTTTTTTGTATGAAGGAAATGGTTTCTACACCACCATCACTAGATCCCTCCTTGAGGATCTCATCATGGACCTATTTTGGAGGAGTATGGAGCTCGTGGAGAAATGCATGTGCGATGCTAAGATGTATAGAATCCAAATATATGACATTCCTTTTGTCGTGGATTTGACTCGGATTCCCAAAGTACAATAATTGCTCAAATATTTCCTCAATGGAAAAGAGCTATGTATGAGCAATAACTTAGACAAATTCGTGGCATATGGAAAAACTATGTATGCCACCATTCTTAATGAAAAAGTTAGTGGTTGGTGTAGGACCTACTATTGTTTAAAATAACATTGTTGAGTCTCTGGCTCGAAACCATAGTAGGTATAATTATAGTACTTATACCATGCCAAAATACCACCATTACCACCAAGGAGTAAATTTTATCAACCCATTTTGATAACCAACTCGGGGTTTTAATAAAAACATATGAAGCTAAATAAACACAAATGAAGGACAATAACTTACTGGGAAAATTCAATCCCGTAGGAATTTCATCAACTTATAGAGGCGCCCAATAGATTAATATCTTCTTTGACATAGATGTTAATGACATCCTCAACATTTCTATCAAATATAAAACTAAGGGAATGTCAGATGAGAGCTTGGGCACGTGTTTTAATTTTACCTAGAATAGGGAAAGAAGCACATGACCCATAGCTTTTGAAATTAGTGTTAATTGTTTTTTCCAAGAAGCATGGAACAAAGACATAAAGCTATGGTAGGAGCTCGAGAAACATTTGAGAATCTATAATAAGAAAATTAGATAGAGTCCAAAGGATGAAAGATAAACACCCATAATACAAAAAATGGATAGATATGAGGGGCAAGGGTGTTTCTCCTAGTTATAGCTCATGATCACTTGTACATGCTTGGTTGACAAGGCTTCAAAACTAGATGCCTAAGTGTTAATCACTAGTATTATTTCCCCCTTATTAGATATGAAGTGAGAGGAAAAAATTATTTTCGTAATGCATTCACAAGGATAAAGATAAAATAGTGGCCAACTTGATGAGGGTGTCAACATCTACCAAAAATTCACTCGTTTACAATTCAATCCAGAAATATAAAGGTAAAATCACAAAAATAACTACTTGCAAGCTACTAATGTTAAGAAATAAACATCCAAAAATCATAAATTTAAGAACCCGACTTTTTGAAATCAACTTATGGAAAGTTGTCTATGGAAAAAAGATAATCATTTTCCATCATTATTTTCAAAGGAATTGAGAATGCATGCTAGAATATAACAAAAAACAATACTATATCATTTCCTTTGGAAGCATTCTTTAAGCAAATTGGAGGACCTTTCAAGATAAATGTTCAAACATATCATCCATAATAGTAAGAACATTATCTAAATATGATGGGAATATCACATTTTCATAGCTAAATATTGACATGAACTAGAAAATAACCAATATCTATTAATAGGTCTCTCAGAAAATATGGCCAAACATTCCCAATCTTGGGGTCATTGTGGCTATGTATTTCTTTGCAATAGGAAACTTGAAACCCTTCTCTAAGATGGGTATTCTCTCTGCAACATTCAAAACTAAAAGCTCTGATAAATTAGAGAGTTAAGAAAGAAGGCATCCTTGGGAATAAATTATACATAATTAGAGGTAAGGTAGTGGGCATAAGTGACCATATCTTTGCAAATGCTAATAACTTTACCTCTGTACTTCCTCAACTTATACTTGAGGTGTATATCATTGGTGGTGATGAAAGTGTAAATTCTCAATCATAAGGCATGTTGTATAGTCTCCCAGTAGGTACTGATGTTGGCCTTATTTCACCTTGATCGTCCACATGAGATTCAAATTTTGCATTGCATAGCTCTTCATAGGTCGAGAATAGAATGCGAGAGGGAAAATATACTTTTTTCTTCTACTACTTAGGAAACAATTGAGATTGAATTTTTATACAAAGGAAATGGTTTCTACGCCACCATCACATAGATATCTCCTTGAGGAAATTATCATGGACCTATTTAGAATAAGTGTGGAACACGTGGAGAAATACATGTGGGATTCTAAGATGTGTAGAATCCAAATATATGGCATTCCTTTAGTCATGAATTTGACTCACAGTCCCATAGTACAATAATTACTCAAATATATCTTCAATGGAACAAAGTTATGTAAGAGGAATAACTTAGATGAATTCGTGGCATGTGGAAAAACTATGTATGCCACCATTCTTGATGGAAAAGGTAGTGAGAAGGTGTAGGACCTATTATTGCTAGACATCACACTGTTGAGTCTCAGGCTCGAAAACATAGTAGGTGTAATTATAGTATTAATACCATGGAATACCACCATTACCACCAATAAGGAGTAGATTTTATCAACCTATTTTAGTCACCAAATTGGGGTTTTAATACAAACACATTAAGGTGAATAAATGCAGATGAAGAACAATAAATTAGTGGGAACATTCAAGCCTATAGGAATTTCATCAACTTCTAGAGGCGTACCATAGATTAATAACTTCTTTTATGTAGATGTTCATGACATCCTCAACATTTCTATCGAATATAAAACTACGAGAATGTTGGATCAAAGCTTGGGTGCAAGTTTGAATTTTAGCTAGAATAGGGAAAGAAGCACATGACCGATAGATTTTGACATTACAGGCAATCATTTTCACCAAGAAGCATGGAACAAGCACATAAAGCTATGGTAGGAGCTCATGAAACATTTGAGAATCCATACTAAGCAAAGTAGATAGAGTCCAAGAGGATGTAAGAGAAACACCTAGAATAACAAAATGGATACATATGAGGGGGGAGGGTGTTTCTCCTAGCTCTAATACTTAATGTTAGAATGCACAAAAAATGAAAGATAAGCATGAGTTTCTTTTTAATTAATATGATACACATTGAATTACATCATTTTGACCACTGGATTCATCTTCATAGGTTTTTTGAACTCAATAATAATAGTTCATAACCATAATTGATCAAGTGTCTAATGAAAAAATCCTACATTTTCTCTTTTAAAGGTCTCCTTCTCATTTTATTGTAATCTCGCATCTCTCATGATAAGATACTAGTACTATAACTATTTGTTGTCTAAAAAGTGAAGATGAGGGTCCATTGCAGTTTCCACCAAATAGATATAATCTAACACTAATATATTAATATCTCATACATGGAAATTATCACCCACAATTATTTATTAACAATTATATAATGTAGCATGCATATTATAAATTATTAAAAAAAAGACAACAAAAACACAATGTTATTTTTTTTTAAACCATATCTTTTATCTATGTTCTATAAAATTCCAATCATAATGTATGTAACATGCAAAATAAAATGACACCATTCTCACAAATAAAACATTACCTTTAACACACATGCAACCACCCTATTTTATACAAGTTATAGTGTTTATGGCTAATGAATAATAACCTTTGTATTATTTGTATTATAGTGTTTATGGCTAATGAATAGTAACTTTTGTATTATTTTTATTAACATAAGGTCACATTAATATTCCAATCATAATCAATGTAAAATTCAAATACATGTAATATTAAAAAATTAAAAAATTAAAAGACATCATTTTCATAAATCAAGAATTATCTTTAACATACATGCAACCATTAACAACTACCTTTTTTTAATCAAAATCAGTGGTGTGTATTTCTTTAAATAAAACATTACCTTTAACACACATGCAACCATTAACAACCACCTTTTTTTAATCAAAATCAGTGGTGTGTTATTCTGTGATAACCTTTGCTTTATCATTACTTACAAGTCATTGTGGCTAAGGATAAATGGCTTTGTTTTTTTGTTTGAAATAAAGTCACTTTAACATTTCATCAATTTTCTATTATAATTATCTAATATGAGGATTTTTTTTTTGAATTTTTATTATTAATTAAAAATTTCAAATTAATGATTAATAAATATTTTTTTTTGTATTTATATAAAAACCACTTTAACATTTCACTATTTATTATTATAATACTTCATGCTATTACAATTGAATGTGAAATTTTTAATTATATGTTCATCATTTTCTAAAATTTATATTCTTGTTTTGTAAATTCATCTTTTCTAATTTAATAAAGATAATGCCAACATAAAATGAAAACATAATTAAAATAAATAATACTCTAAAACACTAAACACAATAAAAAGGGCTAAATATGAATAGGAAAACAACCTTAAAAAGTTATTGGGTTATAGTAAATAATTGGCTATAAAATAGATTTTAAAAGCACATAACTACTTGTTATGAATGTTAATAAGCAAAAACATTAATATATATATATATATATATATATATATATATATATATATATATATATATATATATATTATAATTGATTAATGTTTTTGTCTATTAACATTCGTTTTATAATTGATTAATGTTTTTGTCTATTAACATTCGTTATATATATATATATATATATATATATATATATATATATATATATATATATAGATAAATAAATAAATAGGAAAACAACCAAAAAAAATCATTAAAATATATAAGACAGACATAATAATGACTATAAAAAAATATTGAAAATACATAATTGACCGTTACAAATACTAATAAGCAAAAACATTAACTAGCTATAAAAAGAATATTAAAAATACATAACTGATTTATAAATATTTATTAAGATATCATTGTTTTACTTAATGTGATATTTTCTAGATCTGTGGTTACTTTTTATTAGTTTATTTTGAAAGTGAGATTTATTATTGTTATTTAAGGAAAATAACATTATTTAGGATTATTTGTAGATGATTTATATTACTTTATATAGAATTACCAGCTGGTAGTCCCATTGAAGCTGGTTGTCCTCAAGAAGTGAAACCATAAAGCCTCCCACAAACCATCAAACTAGCCCAAAAAATATTTATGTGTCTTAATGAACCATTAACCCATTTCTTTATACAAAAACACAATACTGCTAGAGGCGGGTAGCTGGTAGTCTTTAATGAGTGAAACCATCGAACCTACCCAATACCATTGAGCCGGCGAGATATTTCTGTGTTACAAAAGAAAACAGTACTTCGTACTTACTCCAGAACCTCTGTTTTTACAATATATCGTGTTCTAATCCAGTTAGAAATTTATACGATTATTGAAAAACAGTAATGGAGAAGGGAGACAAGAAGGTCAGAGTGGTTGGGAACTATTTGTTGGAGAAGCGGATTGGATCCGGGTCTTTTTCCCTGGTGTGGCGTGCCAGGCATATACACCACCATGGCAATATATTTGCAATCAAGGAAATTGCTACTGAGAAACTCTGTCAGAAGTTGCGAGACAGCCTAATATCGGAGATTGATATTCTGAGGCAAATTAAGCATCCCAACATAATAGCACTGTATGACATTGTCAATCGTCCACGTCGAATTTTTCTGGTTTTGGAGTATTGCTCTGGTGGTGATTTAGCTTCATATATTAAACGTAATGGAAGATTGTCACAGGCTGTGGTCAGACATTTTATGATTCAGCTGGCTGCAGGATTAAATGTCCTTCGCGAGAAGAATCTTATCCACAGGGACCTGAAACCCCAAAATCTTCTACTTTCAAGAAATGACAGCAATGCAGTGCTGAAAATTGCAGACTTCGGTTTTGCCAGGTTCATCCAACCACAGGGTTTAGCTGAAACTCTCTGCGGTTCACCTTTGTACATGACTCCAGAGATTATGCAGTCCGCGAAGTATGATGCCAAGGCAGACTTATGGAGTGTGGGCACTATTCTGTTTGAGCTCGTCACAGGAAATCCGCCATTTTCTGGTAATTCTCAGATGGAGTTGTTGCAGAACATTGTGACATCTAATGGTCTGCAATTTCCAGTTAATATTGTTGGAGAACTTCTTCCTGATTGCATTGATTTATGTAAAAAGCTGTTGCGTCGAAATCCAATAGAGCGATTGTCATTTGAAGAGTTTTTCAATCACAGGTTTTTGCAGGTCCAGACAGTTAGGGTTTTGGATCATGATGATAATTCAATGGGGGCTCCAGAGAATTCAGTTGTTGAAACTGCAGAGGCATCACAGTCAATGGGGTCTCCAGGCAATTCTGATACTGAAACTGCAGAGGCATCACAATCAATGGGGTCTCCAGGCAATTCAGTTGCTGAAATTACAAAGGCATCACAATCAATGGGGCCTGCAGGCAATCTAGTTGCTGAAACTGCAGAGACATTACAAGATGCAGACTGCTTACCTTGCAGTAAGAAATCCCCAGCTGGTAAAGAAGAGGCCTCTGATAACTTAGACAGAGGTACTGATTATATGGGAATTTATAGTTCCAAGTACAAGCTTCCAGGGTCATTTGAAAATGCCCCAGCTTCAACATTTGAAGGCATACAAGCAGCTAAGGTGGAAGAATTGGTGGACAAAATTCCCACTGTAAGATTGGAGAGTCCATTTGAGTGTATTGAGGAGGAGAAAGTTCCCATAGTAGAATTGGGGAGTTCATTTGAGTGTATTGAGGAGGAGAAAGTTCCCATAGTAGAATTGGGGAGTTCATTTGAGTGTATTGAGGAGGAGGATGGTCTTGTTAAAAATGCTCATGCTGATTCAAGAGAGACTTCTTCTGTTATTGATGTCTCCGGGCAACATCATACTAAAAGTTTTGCTGCCTCTGGGCAACAACATAATTTTGAAAAATTTTCTGTTGTCTCATCACCAAAGGAGACTCAGAAAAGTATAATTGCATCAATGCAAGTTTTTGGGAAGGCAAGCCATTTGGATTCCTTAAAGAGCCAGCGTTCAGTGCCACTGGAAACATGTCAAGCATCTGTTAGTTCACAGGATGTGTTGGATAAACCATCAGATCAAAGTATAATTGCATCAATGCAAGTTTTTGGGAAGGAAAATTGTAGGGATTCTTTAAAGAGCCAGAGTCCAGTGCCTCTGGAAGTATGTCAAGCATCTGTTAGTTCACAGGATGTGTTGGATAAACCATCAGATCAAAGTATAATTGCATCAATGCAAGTTTTTGGGAAGGAAAATAGTAGGGATTCTTTAAAGAGCCAGAGTCCAGTGCCTCTGGAAGCATGTCAAGCATCTGTTAGTTCACAGGATGTGTTGGATAAACCATCAGATCAAAGTATAATTGCATCAATGCAAGTTTTTGGGAAGGCAGGTTGTAGGGATTCTTTAAAGTGCCAGAGTTCAGTGCCACTGGAAGCATGTCAAGCATCTGTTAGTTCACAGGATGTGTTGGATAAACCATCAGATCATGCTCCAAGAAGGCTTGACTGCTTGCATAGGTATGCTCATGCAATCTCTGAGCTAGCAAAGGAGAAACTTAAGGCAGGGCAACAGCTAGAGGCATTGGCACTCCAGATAGTATGCCTAGCAATATGGAAACAAGCATTGTATGTATGTCACAAGTGGTCTGCAACCCTTGCAGAAACTTCTCCCAGTGAGGGTCTTGTTGCACAAAGTCTAGAAATGCAGAAGGAAGGAGACTTGCAGAGGGTAGCATCTTGTTTAGAAACTGAACATCAATTTTTGAGTGAAGTTGAAAGTGCAGAGGAACTTCTGAGTCATCTTGGACCATTGGACAACAATGCAGAAATGCCAGATCCAATGGAGATTGTATTTCAGACAGCATTAGCATTGGGAAGGAAAGGCGCTGTGTATGAATTATTAGAAGAGATGGATAATGCAACGGCATTATATTTGAAATCCATAAATTTACTGTCATTTATTTTGGTTGAAGCATCATCTCTGGAACTTAATCCACCATTTAGTCTGAGTATTTTTTCTCAGCAACGACTTCATCGATACGTTAATCGCCTGACACACCATAAGCAGTCTATAGCACACAACAGTGCTCTTGTTAAGCGGGTAGAGAAGCAAACCCTGTAAATATCTTGGCACACAGAAGGGCCCTTGTAAGCGTGCAGGCCAGCAAAGTCTCTAACCAGAACATTTGAAATTATTGTAGAAGTTGGTTGTGTTGATTTAATTTCTCAGAAGAATTGAACACTGAAGCAGAGGATATGAATGATGGTTTATATATAATACTTTTGAGGTGTGCTTTTAATTGTTTAGTTGAAATTTTATTTTTATTTTTATAAATTTGAGGAGGAGACAGATTTGACACTCCTTTCATACCGTGTTTTCACAAATTTAACTAAGGCAATTTCATAGTCTAATAAAAAAAAAAAGTTGAGGAATGTTGATAAATTTTGATGAATGTGGTAATATTATAAATTTAGTTACTCAATATATAATAAATTTTGATGAATGTGGTAATATTATAAATTTAGTTATTCAATATATAACTTAATTAAGATTAACATTAGAATAAATGTTACTATATTATAAATTTCTAGTTTTAGAATTCGATATAATATTGAATTTAATTGTATAATGATATAAGTGATATAATATTGAAATCAGTTTTTCTATGTGGTATTGTGATTGACTATTGTAACATGATCACCATAGTTAAATATAGTCAAAACCTAAGCAATCATGGCCAAATTATTTGTCATTACTAGAATTTTGTGGTTAAAAATGAGCCTCAAAATAAACAATGGACTAACAAAATTCACTCTAAAAGAACTAGTAAGATTCAAGATGATGTCATCCTCAAGTAGAGAAGCAAACTCTTAGGAGGCTCATTTTAGACCTCAAAATTCCCTTTATGACATGGTTTACTATAGTTAACAATAATTTATCATTATCAACTATAATCAACCATGGCCAACCAAAGTCAACCATGTTCAACCATAGTCAACATGGTCATCCATAATAAATCTTGGTTAACCATAAATATCATGGTTAATCACTATCAGTCATAGTCAACTATGGCTAACCATAGTCAACCATGGTTAACCATAGTCAACCAAAATCAATACAACAAACCCCTTAATGAATTTCACAAAGCAACATAAACATCGAGTGTGGATCTGCTATAAGCTAGTTAATATGAATGTCACAAGGTGAGACAACCAATGGAGAACATGATCCAATAAAACTATTAAGTAATGTCATAATGTGACATAAAATTTGATGAATTCTGAAACTATTATTGAAGAACATCAAGTCAACATAAATCAATCAAGATGTACATCATAATATATATAACCATATTAAAAACCTCTTAGTGTCATAATATGACAAAATATTTGGGTCAACCTTTTACTATCACGATGTGATATAAGACTTGATAAAAGCAACATAACCATCAAGGAGTGTTATAATCTAACATAACCCTTAAGAAAAGTTGCAATGTGACATAAAGCTTAATGAATGCCACAATCCGATAATAGCGACCCAAGATGATTGTCACAATGTTATATAACCATTGAGAAAAGTGGTTGTCCATCATAACCCTTACAATTTGATGTGACACGAACCTTGAACATTAGAGATTGACAAAAAACTCGATGAATGTTGCAATGTTGCATGACCATTGAGGAACATAACCAGTCAACATAAGTCAACCAAGTTATGCATAACGATAGATATACCCACATTCTCAACTTTTTAGTGTCATTTTGTGAGATAATGTTGAGGTCAACCTCTTACTATCACAATGATATAGCCCTCTTGAGTTTTTTCATGCAACATAACCACTATAATGTAGCATTTTGACATGGATCAACAAATAAGAATGACACAATTGACATAACTATTGAGGAACGTTGCGATGCAACATAACCTTTTAGTAATATATTAATGTTATGTAACGCTAAGAAAATTAATAATGTAATTGACCTCTTAATGTAACTTAATGAATGCCATAATGAAACGACTATTAATGTCATAATGTCACAATGAGACATAACCATTGACAAATATTGCAATCCAACACAACCCTTGATGAACATTGTCACCCAACACATACCTTAATGGTTATCACATGTGACATAACCCTTGATGAACAACACAATGCAACATAACCACTTAGGAACATAGAAAGACACTATAACTCAACTAATATGAACAACACAATAGATATAAAAATATTATAAACTTCATAGTGTCGCAATTGAAGTCAGCCATAGTAACACATGTGACATAATATTGAAGCCACCATCTTCATGTCACAAGTAGAGTCAACCATAAATAAAGATGGTTGAAACATACTCAAACATGTTGAAGCATAGACAACCATAATCAAACCAAGTTTACATAGTCTACTATAAGCAAAAAATATCAACCATTATTAGTAATCATCAAATATGATAAAAATTAAATGTCAAATAAATACAATTAACTAGTTAAAATAAAAAAGAAACTAATCATAATTTCAAAAAACAAATTATAAAATAAATTAAGAAAAAATATGTATCAAGAAATCCTTTTTATTTATTTGAAAACCCTGCTCAAATTAGAATAGATGTTTGATTATTTGATCCCTTTACCCATATTGAATTTTTTTTTTGAATTAATAAAAATAGATAACAAATTCTATAATCTAGTATTTGTGTAACTAGTGCACAATTAAGATGCATTAGGCCATCATTGAAAATAATGAATAAAGAAAAAATAAGTTATGAATTTTAAGATAATAATAAATAAAATATTTTAATGGTCTTCCTAGCACTTCATTTAATAAATGGCATTGAGTAGATTTCATCGTGTTAATATAATCTTAGAATTTGTAACTATCAGTTCAATATTGATAAAAATAGTCACTTCAACTATAAACAATTGTAATTATTGTAAATAATTTTAATTTTCACAATATAAGAATAAGAGTCATGGAAGATGAAAAAATCAGTATAAAAAGTTATATAGCTACTCATGCCCATTATAATCACTTGTTAGATATATTGTACAATGTAAGAACAAGTGCAATAGAAAATGAGAAATACCAATGAAAAAAAAGTGTAATGGATAATCATGTTTAATACAATCACTAATTATATAAATAGTTTTTATAATAAAAAAACTTTGACAAATACAATTCATGAGAAGGAACATGAGAGCTCATCAACTTTGAAAAACTACTAGTAGTACTTTCGCTTGAGAATGAACCCAACTACCAAACGATAATGAGTATTGAGTTGTAGGATCACCCCAATTTAGTTGCAAACTTGAGCATTATGTTATGGTATGTATATGTAAGAATTATTTAGTTGTAAATGTTTTTATTAGTCCCTATCATTACGCACGGGACTATAGTAATCGAAATGGGTTTCTTAGCATTAGTTTTTATTGCAAATAACCAAAGTTTTTAGAGATTAATTTTTTTGCAACCTATCACATTATCGATTGATTTTTGTCCTCCAACAGAATTATTTGCCATCTTATTGGCCTCTTCCTGAGGCAAAAAAGCTATTACCTTGGATTATATTTTGTATTTTCGGTTGATAATGAGAAACCACAAACTAATGCTATCATTAGTTCAAATGTATTAAATGTATTAAATGTATTAAATGTTGAGGGCTATATTCATTCGGTGTTGAGGCTGTCGAATGGGGTGGATGCTATCATTGATATAGATATGATGTATGCAAATGCTTGGGTCAATTCCTGTCATATATTGGGATTTCCAAGGAAAGGCAGTGCAGTGTTTTTGCAATAGATTCAAAAGCTCTTTCTGTTGAGGAGGACTTAATTGGTTGTTTATATTCAATGTTTTACCAGGAAAGACCTCTACTGGAATGGCTAGCAAGTTGGATAGTTCGGGAGTGGCGGTATCAATCAAGCATATAATGCTGGTGAAGTTATGTGCAGATTAAAATATTGGAATTATAGCTTTCATTAGGTCCTCGTCGGTGGGTCTATCATCATCAGATTAATCAGCCCACTACTCTCTGAATTAAGCCCATGGAGAAAGAGCATGGATAAACAACACTCAAGGCACTGTGGACAATTTTGGCTTTAAATCTGGTTGGAATTATGCTAGAGTTTGAGTTCTGGCTGTGAGGGGATATTTTCCCATGAAACTTAGCTCCTAGGATGGCCAATTTAAGACAAAAAAATTTTTTGTCAGAATGCATAGAAATGGGGCTCACCAAAAAGCTAAGTGTGAAAATTTCTAAAAGAAAACTTGATTATGTAATCTTCTTTCATTTTCGTAATTAATCTTCGGAAATGACCTTTCCAAGTCAATCCTTTTGAAATCAATCTCCTGAAATGATAATCAGCACCATCGAAATAACACCAAAAACATACCTGTGATAAGGGGCTGGGAAGTTGTGCATCCACACCCAATTATAAACCTGCTCCAAGTTGTCGAGTTCTCTGAAGTCGCTTGCCTTGTCGAGTTGTCTGAAATAGCCCGCCTGTACAGATATTCGAAGCCTCCGAAACATGCATCTTTATAAACCTGCTCCAAGCTGTCGAGTTGTCTGAAATACCCCGCCTGTGCAGATATTCGAAGCCTCCAGAGCATCTTCATCAGAAGGGCCTTTCAAGATCCAAATTCAATAACAGATTCTTTAGAAGCAGAGACACTTAGAGGTGCCTTTTTAACTGACAATAGACCCCTCTTCATGATTTATTTCACTCGACGTTTCTTCTTTCTCTCTAATGGATCTGTGCCCCTACTAAGTGCTTACCATCTCCCAAGTAATTAATGTTGGTGTTGAACCCATTATTTTTACCTGCTTGGGGCAGAGGTGATGCGCACTTGCTCGTGAGGGTGCCATAGCCATAAGCAGACGGAAGCTCATGTGCTTACAGTGAAGGCAATAATGGCAATGTTAGCCCTCATATCTTGGCATGGAAATTGTGGAGTTAAAGCACATTGATTCCTATGCAAGGTAATGATGGAGTTAAAACAAATTTGGCAGGTTAGCCTAGCGGTGCATGCCCACAGGGGCTTTACTCAATGAACCTATGACATATCGCGTGCGTTCGTGACATATTAAACAATACCCTTATTTTGAATACATATTGGAAAATAGCTCTGAAAATCACATTACTTAACTCCCTACCAATATGAACCCAATACACCTTCCCAATTAAAAAAACCCCTACTTTCAATAGATATTATAGGTATCAATTTTTTCATTAACATTTTGTATACCCCGTTATATTTTTTCATTAAATTTGAGCTCCATTTTTTATACTTGCCAATATTAAAATGTTTTACCCCCTATATATCCCCCAATATATTATGCCATATTTCCCTCAAAATATATCCCCCAATATGAACCCACCTGGTATGATATTGCTTCCCCAATAAATCCCCTGTGTGCATGCCTCGCCAGTGATTTATGTGCAACACCTGTTTCAACCTTGGGAAGAATAATAATAAAATTATGTACGTGCTCGCGTACATGTGCTTCCTATTCAACAATGCTGCAGATGCTAATTTTGTCCACTATACGAGACGCTATATTATCACAACCTTTCATTCAGTTGAATCAAAAAATCAATAGACTAAAACACGACCATCGTGCTACAAATTCCTAATAATATTTGTACCTCTTGCTCATTTGGGTTTCATATATGGTCTATAAATACTACTTCATCTTAGATGTCGACATTCTACTTGTGGTTGCATTCTCAGACAACGTACCTCCATTTCCATTCTATACCAGACGCATGCTAGTGGGATGCTAACAGACTTTTACTTGACTGTGAACTTGTGTTAAACAGTAAACTTGAAGTGATGATCTTTGGGTAACGTTGTTAGTTTCTAATGGAACTATGCCAAGCCAATCTTGGAATCAAATACTTAGTTAATCTACTAAT
Organism: Pinus albicaulis; assembly: GCA_034641835.2. NCBI lineage: Eukaryota > Viridiplantae > Streptophyta > Pinopsida > Pinales > Pinaceae > Pinus > Pinus albicaulis. The sequence goes on from CM076578.1 coordinate 422,161,021, forward strand.
GGACTCAAACCACATTGCAAATTAGAAAGCTTCCTTGAATACCGGCAAAACCCACGCTATTGTAATTTTCTGTTTATATTAATTAGTTAAGCTCGCCAAATGGGAAAGAGGAAACTAAGCTGTAAATTGCCATAAAATGGTTTTGAAAGGGTAAATAAAGACGTTGTTGTAATTTTCTATTGTAATAAAGTTATCAGGGTTCTTGAAAGTATTAATTTTGGAGCTTTTCACACACATTGTAGATCTTTTAATGGTGGAGCAATCTGTTTGAATTGAAAACAAGGTTTGAGACTCTAGTACAATAGCATTTTCTAAAAACATACAGATTGATGAGGGAATAGAGCCTCAGAGTCTTCCCAAGAAGGTAGTTGTAGACCGCTGCCACTATTCCTCCAGTATTTCAACACTTATTTTCTATGAAATTTATTAAGTGAATATTGAATGAGTTGGACCCATGTTAAAACAATATGTTAGAAATCCAATTCAATGCCTAGACACAAAGGATAGAAAACATTTTTAAACTTGAATTGATTATGAGAATATCTCAAGTTTTATATTTTTCCTTTGCATTTGTAGAGTTCTGCAATCTGTCTATTATAGAATATCATTCTGTGGTATCACGACTCAAACGTACTCTATAAATTTTAGCCACCAGCCAAGATGTTTTCAGCTAACAGTGCATGTTTAATAAGAACTTGTTTTCTACGTTTTCAAACGACGGAGTTAAATTTAAGTTTCCCTGATGAACATTAATTTTGTTTTATTTTTAATAGACACATAAAATATATAATGGATATAAAAATATCTGTTGAATTTTGGAATTTAACGAATTGTCCTTCAGCCTTATTCCTATTTAGAAAATGAACTTTGTTTCTTTTGGTAGTACAGATACACTTTTGGTTTGGCCTCTGGCCACTCAAGTTTCCAGAGTTCCTTGACGTTGGTCCTTGAATGAAATCATATGTCTGCCATTCATTATTCATAATTTATACGATAATTACTCTGTTGCCATATATTAAATTTTTCATGAAGATCACCCATTGCAAGAGTTATCCACAATTAAGAAACTATAGTTGACTAGTTATCTTCAACATCTTTCGAGCAAAAAAGTTATTCCGGCTCAAGGCAGGGACTAGCTGCCTTGCAGCCACCCTTGTTTTTTTATTGTTTTTAAGAACAAAATTATAATTGCAGTGCGGGTATAAGAGTCTACTCAATTCTAGAATTTCATTTTTAAAATTATAATATTGCATTGTAGTCTGATTTAAAAATAGTTTCATTTGATTAATTAAAAAGTGTGTTTGATTAATTAAAAAGTGTGTTGAAAAATGAGGCGATCATCATGAAATAGCCCCAGGATTAAATGCTTATAGGTTGCATACCCATAGTAAATAAGCATGTCATGAATACTTTCAAGTTCTTCTATTATATTACTTATGTTGTACTAGCATGTGAAGTTGGTGAAAGAGATTGCATGTTTGTGGGAGATGATAGCATGTGAAGTTGGTGAAAGAGATTGTATGTTTGTTGGAGATGATTGATGGAAGTAAAATATTGTATTTATATTTTGGAAGTTTTATTTTTTTAATTGATAATTTTGATTTTAATTTGCAATAATTTAATACTTAATACTTGATTAATATGATTTATTTATAGTTTGAAAATGTTAAAAATAAATAAATGCTAATTGAGTAGTAATTCTTATGTTAAGGTTATTTTTTTATTTTTATTTTTATGGTTATTGAAGTTAAATTTTTATGATTTTAGTTTTTGAAAGTTATTATAATTAACAATTCAACACATTATGTGACATTTATATGTTTTAGATGGTATTCGTATTTAACATGAAAAAGAATTCTCTCATTACAAAGAAAATGTTATTATTTTAATCTAAATTATATAAAAAGGTAATTAATTAGTTAAATTAAGAGAAAATAAAACCTATCATGGTTTGTGTTGGAACCTACAGTTACATTGTTTTGTCACATCTCTAGATCTTCTAGAGATAACAAATCAATAAAATGACTAATGAATATTAAATAGTGAAGTTGTTGACCAATAGAGCAATCGATTGTGTGATCGATGGGTTGGTCAAGTAATCAAATAACGGATAGCCAATTGAGTGGTCAACTAGTGGGATCACTAATTGAGTGGTGACATGAATCGATTAAATGGTTGTGTTGACTTGGGGAGTTGACTAGATGACAACAAATGAGTTGAATAGAATAGTCAATTAGGTCATGAAAATCATAAAAATGGGTGGAATGGTTGGCACTCGATTATGGATCAAATCTACAATAATTCAAGGAAGTTGGTTAGATGTGGACACTATAAATAAATGAAGTTGGTTAGATTTGGACACTATAAATAAAGGAAGCTGGTTAGATGTGGTTGAATATAAATAATGATGTGGGTGAATATCATGAACTATTTTGTTATCATGCATTTTGATGTTTTAATCACAATGCATTGTTCTTAAGAGTTGTATTAGTGTCTTTAGGCATCACCCATTATCTTGGAGTATTGTTTCTCTTCTAATTGTTTCCTTTTAAATTCTATTGTATGTCCTTTATTCTTGAGTTGCCCTCACTCTCCTCTTAGAGTGATTTACTTTGGGTTGATTGAGTTTTCAAGTGGAATTGAGTTTCAGAGAGATAAGATCTATAAGAAATTTTGAAATTGATTCCGAGATTGATCCTATCATTTTTGAATGGAGAAAATCATGTTATTTGGGAATCATATATGGAATACTTGCTAAAGAGAAAAGTGCCCTGGCAGTATATGCATATTGTTATTCTAGATTTGAAGGATGACTAGATGAAGTTTTTCATTGATGAAAATAAATATGATGACTTTAGATTCATTATGATTTATATTTTTTGAGAAAATAATTTTCATATGAGAAATATTGATTTTCCTCATGATTTCTAGAAGAAATTGAGGTCTCTATTTTAAAAAGTTGATGAAATTCTTGTCATGCAATTAGAGAAATATTTGATCTCTCTTGTCCTCATTCCTTTCGAAGGATTGAGGACAACCTATTTCATGTTAAATAACTACAACTAAAGTTGGGAGATTGCAGGAAAAACTATCAGAAGAAATATGGACATCTCATTTAACCATCCCTCAGATGGATGACTATAATCCATATGCTACAACATTTAGCTTAGTATCAAGTTGAATAAAGAGTTCCCCTCTCTAACAGTTGGTTCCACTCTTTATTAGAAGCTAGTTGGCATCCTTTTAACTAACATTTGAATTTATATTTCCTTTATTATTGTTGTTGTTTATCGGATTATGTAGGATCAATGAGACAACCATAAAAAGATGCAAAGTGAGTTGTTCATTACATTAAATGTGCCTCTCATTTTTTATCAAATACTATCGAAATTTAGATTTTTTGGTTAGATTCACTGACCCTGATTGGAAAGTAAAAACAATGACAAAAAATCCACTTTTGGTTATGTGTTTCACTTTAATTCTAGAATCATGATTCAATCATGTAAGAAACAACATGTAGTCTCTCAACTGGTTATGGAAGTAGAATATTATGGAGCAATTAATCTAGGGACAGAGGAAAATTGGATTTGTCAACATTTGGGAGATCTTATTTCTCTTGTTGAAGCCTTGACTACTATCTATTGTGACAATTAAAGTGCACTTTAGGTTTTTGACAATCACGTTGCACATAGTAAGATGAAGTGTGTTGAAATTCATTCCCTTATATTCAATAATTGGTTCAAGAGGACATTGTCACCATTTTCTATTGAAAAATAAATGATCAACTCATTGGTATCTTTACAAAGAAACTAGACAAAGCCATGTTAATCAAGCTACGTGACATGCTTGGGATTCAAGAAACTGTAATTATGGGGGAATGTGTCTTGTAGATGAAACTTCACATTATAAACCTCCAAAATGTTGTGCTCATTTTTTTAATTTTTTTGGGGGTGTGGTGGGTGTTGGAACCTAAGTTTATGTTATTTCATCACACCTTTAGAGCTCATGGAGACAGAAAATCAAAGGATCAACTAACAATAAATAGTTAATTAAGTGCTCAAATAGTGTAGCATCCAATTAAGTGGTTGATGGGTTGGTCATGTAACTGAAAAGCATACAGTTGATTGAGTGGTCGACCAACAAGACTCTCAACTAAAGAGTTAAACTAATTGATTAAATGGTTGATTAAAATTGGGAAATCGACTAGGCGACGAGAAATGAGTCAACTAGAATAGTCGACTAGACAATGAAAAAATTTTGATTTCACAAAAATAATAGGAACAAATGACATTTTTTGTGGAATGAATTTGCCACAATTCAAGGAAGTTGGTTAAATTTGGACACCATAAATAAATGACCCTATGGAATAAATATAAATAATGATGTGGATGAAGATCATGAACCTGTAGGAATTTACAAGGTAAGTTCCGTAGATCAAGAACCAAAGGTCACCACTCACAAACAAATCACAAATCAATACACCAGTATAATCACGTGGTTAAAACCCTCAAAGAGGGAAACAGTCCATGCCCTGAGCCAACGTGGCCACTTCAGGGAATTTATTAATATAAAATAAAAGTTACATATGTTTCTCTCATAAACGATTACCGGAAAAATGACCCTCCATGCTCTTTAAATAGAGATCATGGACCAATCAGGTGTTAAGCCATGGATCAAGTGTTGTTAATACTGAGGTGAGAGATAACCGTTGGATCACTACAAATCGTGAACGTCGGATTATAAGTTACGAATGTACATGGTAAAGAAACACACTTTACCTAAATCTACACTAGAATAAGTTATTCTTAACTATTTCCTATGTGTCAGAATATCCTAACCTCCCCCCTTAAGAACAACTTGGGATAGGATTGAAGGATTTACAAAGGTGACACAAAAAGAGCCTATTTCCTATGTGTCGAAATATCCTAACATCCCCCCTTAAGAACAAATTGGGATAGGATTGAAGGATTTACAAAAGTGACACAATAGGAGAAGGAAGGAGGCATTAGAGCCTATCCCCCCTTAATGAAAACTTTCCTGAACTCCAAGCATGGATTGAAGTTTGGTAAACTTCGCTTCTGTGAGAGCCTTCGTAAAGATATCGGCTACTTGATCATTGGTCGGACAATACTGCACTTCAAGAACACAATCATGAATGAGCTTTCTGATGAAGTGTATGTGGAGTTCAATGTGTTTCATACGCTGATGCTGAACTGGATCTTTACATAGCTGAATGGCACTCTGATTATCACACCAAAGTGTAGTTGGATGCTGCTGATGAAGACCAAATTCATACAAGATCTGACGAAGCCACATGGCTTCCTTGTTGGCTTCAACTGCACCACGATACTCTGCTTCTGCTGAAGAAAGGGAGATGGCACTTTGTTTCTTACAAGACCAAGTAATAGGTCCTGAACCAAGAGTGAATACATATCCTGCAGTGGACTTCCAATCATTAGGGTCACCAGCCCAATCAGAATCAGTGAAACCAATCAACAAGGGAGATGCTCCTGCACTGTAATGAATCCCGAACTGAACTGTACCTCGAATATATCGAAGTATTCTTTTAGCTACTTTCCAGTGACTTTCATGAGGTTGGTGCATAAACCGAGCGACAAGACCAATGGCAAAGGAAAGGTCAGGACGAGTATGGGTTAGATACAAAAGTTTACCAACAAGTTGACGGTATAAGGTAGCATCAACTTCAGGGGTAGTACAGTTGACTGAAAGCTTGACTCCAGACTGAAAGGGAGAAGGGGCAGGCTTACAGTCTTCCATGTGAAAGTGGTGTAGAATATCACAGGCATACTTGGACTGAGAGAGGGTAATGCCTTCCTTGGATTGCAAGACTTGAAGACCAAGGAAATAATGCAAGTGTCCTAAGTCTATCATTTCAAACTTCTTTTTGAGGCTAGACTTCACATGGTTTATATGGTTTGGATCACTACTAGTAAGGATAATATCATCAACATAAATAACAAGGATGGTGAAGGAATTACCCACCTTCTTGGTGTAGACAGTGTTGTCAGAATGACACCTAGAAAAGCCATTATCTAAGAGAAATCTATCCATTTTGGCATACCAAGCCCGAGGAGCTTGTTTGAGACCATAGAGAGACTTCCTAAGGCGACAAACAAGGCTGGAGTCTTTTTGGATAAAGCCAGGGGGTTGTTCCATGTAGATTTATTCATGCAAATCTCCATGTAAGAAGGTGGATTTAACATCCATCTGATGGACTTCCCATTTAAAGGAAGCAACAAGGGAAAGAACAAGGCAGATAGAATTCATTTTGGCAACAGGGGAGAAGGTTTCAGTAGAGTTAATGTCTTCAACTTGTGAAAAACCTTTAGCGACAAGACGAGCTTTATGTCTATCCACTTTTCCATCTGGTCCAAACTTTGTTTTGTAAACCCATCTGCATCTGACAAGTTTTCTTCCTTTTGGAAGAGGAACAAGATCCCAAGTATTGTTTGCCAATAAGGAATGATACTCTTCATTCATAGCTTCATCCCAATCTGGATGACCAAAGGCTTCTTCAAAGGTTTCTCGAACAAGTTTTTCTGGAACTTGAGCCAATAAGGAAGAGGCTCTTTTGAACTGAGAACGTGTACGTCGTAGATCGGCAGGGTCACTTGCAAGAGAACCTGCTGCATCGCAAGTAGAGTGGACCCATCTTGGAAGCGGTGGAGTATAAGGAACAATTTCACGAGCTGGAGGAGAATTGTCATCCTTGTTGTCATCATCTGAACTAGAAGGAATGCTATTAAAAATAGAAGAGAGAGAGGGAGGTGGCACATATGCCGAATCAGGCTCGCAGGCCAAAGGTAGCACACCCGCCGAACTAGGCTCGCAAGCCAATATATTTTCATCGAACTTTACATCTCTTCTAATGATTATATTTTTGGATTTTGGTTGAAGAAGTCTATATCCTTTAACATCTTCAGAATATCCAACAAAAATACATTTTTCACTCTTAGGTTCTAAGGCTTTATGTTTCGCATCTGGAATATGGGCCCAAGCATCACTTCCAAAAACACGAAAGTGACTTACATATGGTTTGATTGAGCTCCAAGCTTCTTCTGGAGTTATATTCTTTAAAACCTTAGTAGGAGTGCAATTTACTATGTAATTTTCATAGTTAATGGCTTCTGCCCAAAAATTGAGACCAAGTCCTTTAGATTGAAGCATACAATTAGCCATTTCTTTTAAGGTGTGATTCTTCCTTTCAGCTACACCATTTTTTTGTGGAGTATATGGAACGGTATGTTGCAATTGAATTCAATGCTCAGTGTAGAAGTTGATAAATTTTTTGTTAACATATTCTCCGCCATTGTCTGATCTTAACTTAAGAATTTGATGTCCATATTGTTTCTCAACAAAGGCCTTAAAGGCCAAGAACATGTTAAAAACTTCACTCTTGAGTTTTAAGAAATATACCCAAGTGCGTCTGGAAAAATCATCAATGAAAGTTAAGAAGTACTTGCAACCAGAGAAAGAAACAACTGGAAGTGGACCACATAAATCACTGTGCACAAGCTACAAAGGGGCTGAAGTGTGCCAAGAGACACGTTTGTCAAAACTATCCCGATGATGTTTTCCAAGTACAAATCCGGAGCAAACACCATCCTGGCAAGATACCATAGGAAGGCCCATCACCATATTTTCCTTACATAGAGTTTGAAGAGAGCGATAGTTTAAGTGACCAAATCGCTCATGCCAAAGTTTGCTCACATCATCATTATGAGCAACAAAAACAAAGGGAAGAGATGATGACCCAAATTTGTCAAACTTATACAACCTTGTGGAATCATCAGCAATGCCAGTAGCTAAAATATGTTTAGGATCTTTGAGGTCCTTGATTACAACATCATGAGGTGAGAATTCTACTATTTTCCCTTCACTTGAATGAGTTATCTGATAAACAGAGAGAAGGTTGCATGACAAGGTAGGAACACATAGTACATCATTAAACTGACCATTATCTAGATGAATGGTTCCAGATCCTACAACACTGAGAGATCTATCATCACCAACATAAATATGTTTGGTGTTACAATCATTTAAAGAAGAAAACATGGATTTATTTTTAGCCATGTGGTAAGAAGCTCCAGAATCAATGAGCCACTCATGAGAAGGAGAAGAAGAAGATACATTTAATGCATAACCAGATCTTGATGCTTGGCAACCACAAGCAGAAAGTGCCATGGCTAAAGATGAAGGTGAAGAGTGCTCCAAATTGATGTTGTGCTCCTTCATTGCCGCTTCTAAGGCTTCCATATTCTTAAAACATTTGGACTCTAAATGGCCATCACGATTGCAAAAGTTGCAATGTCTATCTATCTTCTTTCCTTTTTTTTATATATGCCTTATCATTTTGGTGATTTTTTAGTTTGTGGCTGAAATTGCTTAGGACCCTTATTTGGTTTCAGACCATACTTTTTAGGATACTGCTTCTTGGGATTCTTTTGATATGATTGATGTTGGGCTGTTAAGGCTTTCTTAGAAGCATTTCCAGCAGTGATAAGACCAAGGTGTAAATTTTTTTCTTGTTCTCTTATCAAAGAATCACAAAAAGCATCAAAAGAGGGATTCTCGTAGGTGGTTCCTGAAGAAATGATGGCTTCTCTAGTGGAATGGAAGGGAGAAACAAATACAGGGTATGCAGGGCCAAGCTTAGTAAGAATGCAATAGATGAGGCTACCATCTTCCTTTTTGACCTTACAACCTTCTAAAAGAACTCTTAGGGTCTTGAATTTGGACAAAAAATCTTCAATAGAGGAGAAATTATTGGGGTCCAAAGTAAGTAACTCATTTTCAAGCTGATGGGCCCTGATTTGATTTTGACTGCCAAAGACAGTATTTAGCTTGTTTAGGGCTTCATGAGGGGCGTCAATGTCAAGGATATGAAATCGAAGATCTTGAGAAATGGACATTCCGATAAACCCTCGTGCTTGATCTTGTTTATTTTCCCATTTAGAAACTTTATAATCTTCAGAAGGTTTAGTTTCTAGCCCATTGGCTATTCTAGAAAGCCCTTTACTTCTAAGTATATCTACCATGTGAGGTAGCCATTGGAAATAATTGGTGCTGTTAAGAATAACTGGGCATGCACTTTCCATTTAAAAAAAATGAAGTCAGAAAAGCTAAAACTGAACTATTTAAAGGAAAGATCTTTCATAATTAGAAGCTGCTTAAAAGGCCTTCCTGATGAAGAAGCTTATGCTCTTTTGAAAAAACCGATTTGTAGATGCCGAAGAAGCTAAAGACCGGATGAAGTATGTGTTTCTTCAAAAAAAAAAATTGCCTCTTTTGAACACAAACTTTTTACAAAAATAAGCTTGAGAAGGAGACTTGAACCCAAGACCTCTATTCTCATAAACTAACCCCTCACCAAGTGAGATAGTAAAAGGATTATGTTATTTTAGAAAGGAGGAAGGGGGGATTATTATTATTATTATTATGGGGTGGGGGGGGGGAACGGTGTGCGTGCCTTTTCCTGCACAAAAACGAGCAAAAAACAAACGAAATGCAAAGCCTTGCGGCAGAATGTTAGATTCTCGGTTAGCCTTACGGGCAACTATCACTTTTTTTACTATTTCTGATTTCCCGAGATCGCACAAAGACGCGGGGAAAGAGCATACGTAGCAAAAAAAAAATCCCTTTTTCCTGTTTTTGATTTGCCGAGATCGCACCGTAAAATAAATAAAAGGAACCGAAATAAGCAGAACTATTAACAAATATAACTGCAAAACATATGCTTTATACCTCCAGACCTAAACTGTCATAACTTGGGCAGCCGGAAACCTTTTCGCATGAAACGAAAGGCCTTCCTCACTGTAATAGATGCTCCAGACACAACCGAGTAGTTTTCCAAACCTAAAAATTTTCAGAAATAGTAGATCTACAAAATGGCATTCGCATGCAGTCAAACCGACTCCGGATTTTGATCAACAACTGACGCGGCCCTCAAAATAGCTCCAATACCATGTAGGAATTTATAGGGTAAGTTCCTTAGATCAAGAACCAAAGGTCACTACTCACAAATAGATCACAAATCAGTACACCAGTATAATCACATGGTTAAAACCCTCAAAGTGGGAAACAGTCCACGGCCTGAGCCAACGTGGCCACTTCAGGCAATTTATTAATATAAAAGAAAATTTACATATGTTTCTCTCATAAACGGTTACCGGAAAAATGACCCTACATACTCTTTAAATAGAGATCATGGACCAATCGAGTGCCAAGCCATGGATCAAGTGCTGTTAATACCAAGGTGAGAGATAACCATCGGATCACTACAAATCGTGACTGTCGGATTATAAGTTACAAATGTACATGGTAAAGAAACACACTTTACCTAACTCTACACTAGACTAAGTTATTCTTAACTATTTCCTATGTGTTAGAATATCCTAACATAACCATTATTTTATCATGCATTGTGATGTTTTTTAATCACAATGCATTGTGCTGCTGATTGTATTATTGTCTCAAGCACACGTCATCTTGGAGTATTATTTCTCCTTTGATTATTATTTTTAGATTCTATTGTTTTGTTCTATATTCTTGGGCTTTCCTAAATACCTAATTGTTTGAATAAGGTAATTGTATAAGTTAAGAAAAAATGCATATTAAGTACTCTTGTTTGATTATTTGAGAACCATGCTAAAGCTATTTTAGATATATGTTTATTTGAGTAGTCTACTGAAGTTGAGATATTCTTTAAATTTAATAATATATTCTTAGTAACATAAACATTACTAATATTAACGTGTCCATAATTATTGATAGGCATATATTTAACACATTTAATAATATTGAGAAAAGAAAGATGAATATATCAATTATGTGAAATATTCCAAATGAACCAAAAGATACAAGATTTTGGTCATGTATAGGCACACTTATATGACAACAATTGATATTGTTTGATGTGTAAAGAATTCTCTTATAGTTGTTATTTGTTGGATTGTCATATCACATGGTAAGTCATGATGCTATTTAGAGTGATATTATGCATCTAATGTGTTGGATTCACATAGATAATCCCCATAGCAAGAGTATTTTCAAATAAATGTAACAATAATCATGTTTATTTACCTAAATAAAAGTAAAAATAATCATGGTTATTTACCTAAGTGTCCCTTGAGTCTGTGGAATATAGTTTTGGTAACTTTCTCCATGAGTCTTGGGAAATCTCGTTTACTCTCTGCCTTGAGTCTTTGTTGGATAGTGTTTACTTTCTACCTTGAGGCCTTGAAAATTGTTTTGTCACATCCATATTGAGGCTGGTGCATATCCCTTGGTTACTTGCTCTATTATGACTGGCATAGGCATCGGTACACCATCCAGCATGACTCCTAGCAAATTCAAGTAGTTTAGCCCAGCAAGCATACCTCCTATATTTTTCAAAGAATGGATACTAGAAAAGAGTTATTCTATTTTTCAATGGCACATGCATGTTAACCCATGGAGAGCTATGGAGACCCGGTTACAACAGAACCAGTTAAAGACAACAACATCAGACATTCACACTAGCAGATATGTGAATCCAAGTGTCAACGTCTTTAGGCTTTGTCATAGATTAACAATTAGAGATATGCATAGGTGAAAACTAGGTTTTCAAAATAAAGGTGCAAACATGAATATGCAATATTGTATAGTAACACGTAATAACTGCAATGAGGTAAGGCTACATAGCAATATGGCCTTTGACCCTTAACTAGATATTGTCAATTCATTCATGAAAAAGGGGCTTTGTCTTTGTGACCTTTCTTGTGACTTTGCTCTTGGAGTTCAATGAAACTTGAGAAGTTGCTTGTGGTTAACTTAGTGCATTTGATGTGACATGTCTAGAATCTTCTACTTGCCTTCATTGAATGTTGATACTCACTTTGGAATCTTTGCTTCAGTGAATTGTTTCCTTGTTCCCAGTAACTCCTTGGTTGGTGTCAACTAGATGAGTTACAAGTAATTTGATTGTGAGATGTGGAGCATCTGTTAAAATATATTATTATCCCTAAGCATGAACATATGTTTCATCCTTGCAATCAAATCTAGTTTTTGTTAGATTGCATGTGTAAGATGCATTAACATGTTCAATTTGGAATGCATGTCTCAATAAATAGAAGTATGTCCATAAAGTTATCAAATTTTCAATCCATGTACCAATGTTTTGTCCAAAAAAAATAGTTGTTGAATCCTAATTACTACAAGTATGATAATCCAAAATTATGTTAATTATATAATCATATTTACAAGAGAGAATTGTTTGGTTAAAGAAGATGAAGGATTATAGGTGCAAACATAAATTTAAACTTCATATAGATAAGTAAGAGAAGAGACATATTCAATAGAACATAAATCTGAAGGATGAAAGATGACTTTAAAATGTGTATATTTTAAGTATTACAAATGGATACAAAATGGTTGTAAGAGCCAAAATGGTATGTGACTCGTATTCACCATCTAGCTTTAAATTGGCATGTTTAATGTATTTCTATATTAAAGAGGAACATGAGAATTAATATAAAAACTCAAATTCAATGGAGATGCCAACTTCTAATAAACATTATGACATCTTTGCCTACCATCATCATCATATTGATGTAGTTCATCACTACAATAATATAAACCTTATAATATTAGTAGAGTTTATTTTGGTTGAATATTTAATTTAACTATTATAAATAAAGATCTATGCAATATTTTGATAGTGTGGCTTTGTACGATAAGTAATTCCTATCATTACAATAGTGTAATCCATAATAATATTAGTAGAATATCCAGAATAATATTAGTAGAGTTTATTTTGGTGGTATATGTAACTTTATTATTATAAATAAAAATCCATGCAACTCTTTGAATGTGTGGATTTGTATGTTTTGTTCATGTATGTTTGTTTTAATTTAGTTTAATATTACTTACCTATTCAAAATGACATAATTTGGATTATATTTCCACAATATTATCATATTGACAAAACCTTTTCAAAGTCATTTTTTTAATAAAGGTCACATTATAGTTGTTTTTAACTATGTTAAAAAAATTGGCATTCAAATTTATTTATTTTTCATATTTTTTGAGATTTTGATTTTTTTTGGTTATAGATAATTCATTTTTGTTATTCAAATGTTGTTTTGTTATTGAAATGTTATTTTAATTATTATTTTTTAAATAATATTTTTATTTTATTTTTCATTTTTAATTTAAATATATAATAAAAGAAAATTTAATTCTTTTTCATGTTATTTTAAACTATATCTACACAAATTAAAGAAAGAAGAAAAATCAAATTCCTTTAGAGGAGGTAAGAAAGGGAGTGTTGGGATTCTCAAAATTTCCTTAAGGCCCCTACCTTTCCCTAACCCATTCCCCCTCGCCTCTCTCTCTCTACCCTTTAATCCTCCCTCCCTCTCCTACAATGTTGATGCAGGGGCATTAGACACTAGCCAACAATGTAGGAGGTTTGTCCACATGTTGTGGCTAGGAGGGTTTGAAAACATTTGAATTGTTACAACTAGGTGTCAATACCTCAGTTGATTGCATTATTTAGATCAGTTAGAGTCATAGAAGTCGAATAGCTCAGTTAGTCTAGCTGTCATATGTCAGTTAATTGAATTATTGTGATTAGGCTGTTGATTTTCTACAACAGTCCTCCCAGAGGAATCGAAGAGCCACATTGTAATATGTATAAATTGTATTCTCCAGATGTAGGAGAGGGGGGGCGAGAAGAAAAGAGATTTCTGCAATAAAACTCTTTGTGTTGTTGATTGCTTCCAATTAAATAATTTCCGTGCGCATTTTCCATAGAGTCATTTCGAATCCTTAATAGTGAAGAGATTGTTTAATTACGAAGTGATGAACTCTGTGCGTGTGTAATTGAATTCCTGTATAACTTCCACCTATCTCTGTCTGTTGTTTCCCTTAATTTATTCGAATAACCCTGTTAGATCCATGCTACCCACAGGCGAGGTCTGTGCAGAGGAATTGTGGTCTTGAACACTGTTTAATTGGAAGATTTCCCACTTTGTAAAGAAATAGAGTTGTTGCTTCGAACCATAACCGCGATTTAGGCGTGAGTTAGAGAACGAGGAGGATCATGCAACCGGCGTGAACCATAGCTAAACACTGTGCAAAAACTGCGAGTGGTTTTGAAAGGCGGATTGCCCATATCGCACCGCTTTTGCGGGTTGAGTAGTATTCCCTGAATTGGAGCGATTCCATAGAACCGTCGACACGTGGCAAGGGTGGACCCACAAAACCACTGGTTAAAGAGTGCCATCGTGCGTTAAAGTCCGGCGCTGGATGCCGAGCGATATTGACGAGAGCCGTTGATCTGGGAAGGGGCCATCGGACGGTGGTCGGTTGTCGGAGGTGCGCAGACGATAAATGAGGCACGGTGCATGCGTTGATTGGTCCATTGACCGTAGAGGTGGGGTCCAGGACTAAAATTTTATTACACATTTATTTATTCAAACAATGCGTTGGTTTATGTTGAGTGTGAAGGTTTAAACATTGGTTATAAAGCGCAGAGATAATAGATATATGTCGGGGATATAATATAAAGTTCAAACATTGTGGATAGTATTATTTATCAAATTCTATGAATTTGATAATTAATAAAAAGAAATAGACCACGTGGAGCAAGGGAAAGAGCTGACAGAGCCACGACGACGGTTGACCATCTCTCCTCAGGGCCAACTTTCAGCTATTGTTGCATCATATGTGGTATCAGAGCTTTTGTCTGAAGTTTTTTTTGCTGACATGGAAATCCGAGTTGGTAGAGGTGCTGGTAGAAGGAGGCATATTGCCAACACAGAGGTGTTGGGGATGTTACAGAGGGTCGAAGCCAGAATGGATGCCATGGAGCGAAGACAGCCCAGGGATCCGGAAGACATCAGTGAACCTGAAACAGAAGAAGCTGAAGAAAATGTTGAGATTCCTCCTGACATGAGGCTCCTTAGAATTGTTCTGGGGTCTGCAGTTAAGCCCAGAATTGAAGTGTCGAGTTATGCAGGGGGACTGAATCCAGAAGAACTAGTAGACTGGATTAATGAAATGAAAAAATGCTTCGATTATGAAGAAATAAGTGAAGATAAGAAGGTCAAGTTTGCAGTAACAAAGCTGAAAGGACATGCTGCACTTTGGTGGGATGGAGTGCAGGCAGAAAGGAGGAGAGTTGGCAAGAAACCTATCAAGAGAATGACCAGAATGATGGCTAAATTAAAAGGTAAATTCTTGCCTAGTGATTACCAGCTAACATTGTACAAGAAAATGTAGAACCTGAGACAGAGGTTGCTGACAGTAAAAGAATACACAGAGGAATTCTACAGAGTAAGCATAAGGGCTGGGAAATTCCAAGGCACACCTGAGAAGACTGCCAGATATGTGAATGGTCTCAAGATGGAGATCCAAGATGAGATTGGTCTCCTGTCTCCTAAGACAGTGGAAGAGACCTATCAGATGGCCTTGAAAGCAGAGGAGAAACTCCTGAGGAAACAATCTGCCAAGAAGAGAGGTAATTTCCATGGGAAGGGAAGTCAGGGTGGTAGAGGAAGTTCTCCAAGCAGCACCCGTGATGAGCCACAAAGAGTCATCTTCGCAAGCACCACAGAGATGATGCTGCCCAGAAGGGGTTTCGCGCAGGAAAAGGAAGAGGAGGCAGAGACAGAGGCAGGGGTAGAGAATTGAGGTGTTATAGATGTCAGCAAGTGGGACACAAGCACTATGAATGTCCAGAGAATGTGGGTGCTGGTCCAAGGAATGTTGTTGTTGCCCAGGCTAGAGAAGAAGAAGAGATCGAAGAATAAATTCTTCCAGAGAGGGGAGAATCCTTGGTGGTGAATAAGGTCCTGTTGAAGCAAGCCAAAGAGGTCACTGAACCTGCACAAAGGAAGAATTTGTTTAGGAGCTTATGCAAAGTCCAAGAGAAGTGCTGCTAGCTAGTCATTGATAGTGGCAGCACAGACAATCTGGTTTCCACTGAGGTAATAGAAAAGCTGAAGTTGAAGACAAGGGAACATCCAACTCCCTACAGGGTGTCCTGGCTGCATAAAGGGCACCAGCTGGTTTTGAAAGAACAGTGTGAGATAGAGCTGCAAATGGGCAAATATAAAGATAAGATCCTGTGTGATGTAATGCCCATGGATGTGTGTCATATACTGCTGGGTAGACCTTGGCAGTTTGATAGAGCAGCAGTGCATGATGGCAAGAAGAACACTTACAAGTTCTTCAAGGATGGGGTACATCATACATTGATACCCATGGAAGAAGGAGAGCCATTTAGTAGAGTGATTGATCCAAAGACCTTGTTGCTGAGCGGGAAGGAATATCTGCAGCAGATAGAAGAATAAGAGGTAAGTTTTGCTTTAGTTTGCAAGCCTAAATTAGTTCTTACTTCTACTAATATTTCTGATTTACCAGTAGAGATACAAGAGATGTTAGATGATTACTGTGACATTGTTGTGGATGATTTACCTGATGAGCTGCCACCTGTGAGAAAGATCAACCATCAGATAGATTTTATCCCTGGTTAAAATCTGCTAAATAAGGTAGCCTACAGAATGACTCCCAAAGAAAATGAGGAAATCAGGAGACAAGTACAGGAATTGGTGGACAAGGGGTTGATTAGAGAAAGTCTGAGTCCATGTGCTATACCAGCAGTATTGAGCCCAAAGAAATATGGAGGCTGGAGGATGTGTAATGATTCCAGAGCAATCAATAAGATCACAATTAGGTACAGATTCCCTTTGCCCAGAGTTGAGGACTTAATGGAATGTTTGAGTGGTGCTAAATATTTCTCAAAAATAGATTTGAAGAGTGGATACCATCAGATTAGAATAAGAGAGGGTGATGAGTGGAAAACTGCCTTTAAAACAAATGAAGGATTATATGAATGGACAGAATGTTTTTAACAATTCAAATGCACCAAGCACTTTTATGAGACTTATGAATGAAGTATTGAAAGAATTCATTGGTAAATTTGTGATAGTGTATTTGGATGATATATTATTTTTCAGCAGAACTAGAGAAGAACATTTAAGGCATCTTAATCATGTCTTGAAGAAGCTGCACCAGGAGAAAATGCTGATAAATCTGAAGAAATTCTCATTCATGAAGGAAGAGTTGGTGTATTTGGGGTTTTTTGTTTCTGCAGAAGGATTGAAGATGGACCAAGAAAAGGTTAAGGCAATTGTGGAGTGGCCTTCACCCAGGAATGTTTTTGAGGTAAGAAGTTTCCATGGACTTGCTAGTTTTTACAGGAAGTTTATAAGAAACTTAAGTAAGATTAATGCACCCATAATTGAAACAATAAAGAAGAGCAAACATCCATTTAAGTGGAATGCTGAAGCAGAAAGAAACTTTAGAGTTTTGAAGCAAAAGATAACTGAGAAGCCTGTTTTGATTCTGCCTGATTTTACTAAACCATTTCAAGTAAAATGTGATGCTAGTGGAGAGGCCATTCGAGCTGTGTTGAATCAGGATGATAGGCCTGTGGCATACTTCAGTGAGAAACTGTATGACACCAGAAGAAATTATTCCTCTTATGAGAAGGAATTCTATGCAATTTTTCAGGCACTGAAGAAATGGAGACATTACTTGATGTCCAGGGAATTTGTATTGTATTCTGACAATCATGCTTTGTAGTATATTGTACAACAGCCCAAGTTGAAACATAAGCATGCTAAATGGGTTGAGTATCTCCAAAGTTTTAATTTTTTTTTGAAACATATAAGTGGCCAAGCCAATAAAGTAGCTAATGCTTTGAGTAGGAAGCACATGCTTGTTCAAGAAACAAATTTTGAAGTTGTTGGATTTGATTTTCTGAAAGAATTGTATAAAACAGACCTAGATTTTAAGGAAGCATTTGAGGCATGTAATAACCCTATTTTAGCAGATAGAAGCCAGTGTCTGGATTATTTCTTGCAGGAGGACTTACTATTCAGAAGAAGCCAACTGTGTGTACCAAAATTTTCCATGACAGAAAATTTGATCAAAGAGAAGCATAGTGGAGGACTTGCTAGACACTTTGGTACTGATAAGACTTATGAGCAGTTGAGTCACTTTTATTACTGGCCTAAGATGAGAAAAAAGGTGGACAAGTTTCTGAAGAATTGAAAGATTTGTCAATATGCCAAAGGAAGGAGCCAGAATGCAGGATTGTACACTCCCTTGCCTATTCCAGATAGGCCTTGGGACATGGTGAGTATGGATTTTTTTCTAGGATTTCCCAAGACTCAGAGAGGGAATGATGCAGTCTTTGTTGTAGTGGACAGATTCTCCAAAATGCAGCACATTTTTATTCCATGCTATAAAACTAGTGATGCCACCCATGTTGCTAACTTGTTCTTCAAAGAAGTTGTTAGATTGCATGGGTTTCCCAAGAGTATTGTTTTAGATAGAGACACCAGATTAGTGGGTCACTTTTGGAGGAAATTGTGGAAGAAACTTGGTACCAAACTGAGTTTCAGCTCAGCTTATCATCCTCAGACTGATGGACAAACCGAGGTAGTGAATAGGAGTCTAGGAAATGACAGAAGCTTTTCACAGAGAAAATCCTGGTGCTAAAGGATCGTTATTTTGTTTACAAAAATATGCATATAATGACCTACCAAATGTACACAAAGGCGAGTCCATTTGGCATGGTTGTTTATGGAATGCACCCCGTAGAATATCGTAGTTAAGAAACTCGAAAGAAGAGCTAAGGAGTGAAGATGGTGAGAATTTGTTTCAGATATCCACGCCATACATGAACAAGAAGTGAAATGTGTCGAATTTATATGAAGCAAGATCAAATACAAAAGCAGAAAGTGCCTGAGAAGAAATAATTTCATTTTGAAGTAGGAGATTTTGTTTTGGCACACTTGAGAAAGGAGAGATTCCCAAAGAAGCAGTATAACAAATTGAAGTTCAAAAATATTGGGCCATGCAAGATACTTAGGAAGTTTTCTGAAAATGCTTATGAGATTGAATTACCTCCCGATGTTGGAATATCTCCCATTTTTAATGTTGAAAATATATACAAGTATGAGGATGATGGTGCAGAAGAAAGATCAGCAGACAAGGAACAGATTGAGTGGAAGGAGTAGCTACCTCCAAAGCAACCATTGCAACTAGAGAAGATATTGGATAAAATACCATTCAAGAAACCAGTAGGAGTAGGCTTTCAAGACGATCAAAAAGGATAAGTCGGATGCCACTTGGATGTAGATCACAGCGGTTGCAAAAGATAGGCGTATCGTTGAAGAGCTCATGGATAGGAGCCTTGCGAATAGTACCCCTCGCTGCTGGCGGGCGAAGAGCTAGACACTAGCCAATGTAGGAGATTTGTCTTCATGTTGTATGGGAGGGTTTGAAAACATTTGAATTGTTACAACTAGGTGTCAATACCCCTTGTGACTACTATTTAGACTGCCAGGAGTCACAGAAGCATTGTAGCTCTCCTAGCTTGTTCTGCCTGCTGCCATGTCACCAATTGAATTATTGTGATTAGGTCACAGATTTTCACACCTGCCCTCCCGCAGGAACCCAGAGCCACATTAATACAAGCAATGTCTTATTGTGGTGAGGTAAACAGAAGAAAAGACAGATTGCACAAAATTCTATGTTGTTGATTGCTTCCAATTAAATAATTTCCGTGCGCATTTGCCATAGAGTCGTTTCAAATCCTTAATAGTGAAGAGATTGTTTAATTGCGAAGTGATGAACTCTGTGCGTGTATAATTGAATTCCTGTATAACTTCCACCTATCTCTGTCTGTTGTTTCCCTTAATTTATTCGAATAACCCTGTTAAATCCATGCTACCCACAGGCGAGGTCTGTGCAGAGGAATTGTGGTCGTGAACACTGTTTAATTGGAAGATTTCCTAGTTTTTTTTTTTTGAGGCGGAAGAATGGATCGTGCTAGGGTTTCACAGACTTTCGCCACCGCCATCAAGGTTTTCGTAGATCCGGCTCTCGACACAGATCCCCTTGCAGCCATCGCCTCTGGCTCAGACCTGACCGCTGCCCACCTCGGCTCTTGCTCGCCCGAAACTCACAGTTCCGCAAACGATCTTAGCACAAAGATAGATGTAGTCAGAATTCCTGCCTCTGTGCTACATCTCGGCCCCAAAGGCATCGAAAATGCTTCACCCCCATCGCCGCCGCCATGCCTGCATGCTCACTCTTCGGGGTCCAATCCTGGTGACTGTGCCTGGAAGGTCGAAGTTGGGCCCTCCGTCAGTCCTGCATGGCTCTCAAAGGCAGATGTGGAGCTAAACCCACAAAGATTCAGTGCTTGAAACACCAAAGACCCCCCAGCTTCCGACCCCTCCAGTGAAATTACGCCCTTACCATTTCATGGGCCATACCCTGCCAAAATGGAACGAATGCAGAAGGGCCAGGCCTGCTTTGCGCCCATGTGCTCTGTCAGGGCTGAAATCAAACCCATCAAAAAGAACGGCTGCGCCCAGGAACACCAGATCATCAAGAACCCCCTACCGGATCAGAAGAAAGGGGAGGTTGAGACTTCGAGGGATCGGCACAAGCAGGGAGCACTTGCAACCAAATCGTTCACTGAGCAGCCAATAGGTAAGAACCCTTCTCAGCTGAACTTGCCTCCATTTCAAATATTTATCAGACCCCCTGTGGGTAAGTCACGTTTATTTTGGGTAAACGACGACACTTCCATTCTCCATCTCAAGCACAAATTATGGGGCCTGTTGGGGTACCCCGTGCCAATTCAACATCTGGTCAATGGGTACAGCTCTCTCCAGGACTGCAAGGTCTTAAAGGATTATACCATAAAAGCCGAGATGACCATCATCTTAAATTTACGCCTGCGAGGAGGTGTTGTAAATTAGAGCATGCCAAGGTCAGTAGGGGGAGATAAAGGGAAAACTCCAAATAGCCAACAACAATCAAATGGAGGGCTCTCCTACAAAAATATTTTACAGGGGAAAAAAGCAGTAGGCCCATCCCCAGAACAGATTGGAAATGCTCCAAGGCCCTACATAGTAGAACAACAGGATCAAACCCCAGCACTCAAAATCATCAGTACAGCAACAGAGGAGCACATAAAGACATATGAAGCCCAGGCACTAATATGCCGCTTCAACTGTTTCTAGCCCAAACCCATGGATCTTTTTCATTGGATTTTCACCCAATGGTCTTTGGAATGTGAAATACACCTCTGTTCCAAGGGGTTCTTTATTGTTAAATTTCCAACCTCGGAGGAAAGAGATATTATAATCAGAGAAGGGCCTTGGTTCTGGGGATCCACGGGGTTGTTCATCACCCCATGGTTCCCAGATTTTGACCCCAACTCCATGAAAATTTCCAGATTACCAGTATGGGTGAGACTTCACAACCTGCCTCTTCACTTATGGAACGAACAGGTTCTAGAGAGCATCGGGAATAGCCTTGGGCAGTATATTAAAACTGACATGGAAAGGCTAGAAAACAGAATCTTCACCTTTGCCCAGATCTGCGTAGAAGTGGATCTAAGAAAAGGATTACCGGAGAACATCATGCTGATTTATAAGCAACAAAACTGGTTGCAATCACTTGATTACGAGAATACTGCGTTCAGATGCAGGAATTGTAGGATGACGGGACATCTTCAAAATACATTCCCAGAGGTTAAGAAAGCAAATAGCAAAAAGAAACCAAACAGGAAGCAGAGGAAAGGTTGGCAGTTTCCCCCTCCTGACTCAGAGGAGGATGAGTTAGAAGAAGCAGAGGAACCAGCTCCACCAGACAGCAAACAACCCACACAGGAACCTGAGGTGCAAACAAAGGACACGACTGTTCTCATGGATCCACGCCTTCAGATGAAACAATCAGACAGGAATGTTGTGGACTCCGGCAGCGGAGGAATTAAAAGACACCATACATCAGAAACATCAGATTCGGACAAGGACACAAGAACTCAACATGTAGAAAATCAGATTGTCCTTGCCACTTGCGAGCCATCCCAGGGAGAATGGCGCAAGGTTGAGAAGAAGAAAGGGAGAAAAATGTGATTTGTGGGATGCTTTTCCCACTATCTAGAAGCTTCCAGTTTTTCTGCCTCTTTCTCTCTTCCCTTTTCTCTTTATTTTTTCTTTCATTCTTTCTGAATGCAAGGTAGCCTCGCTACGTCGCATTGTGTGCAAAAGCACATGAGCCCAATGGGAAATTTCTGAAAATGCTTCAATGCATATGCTATGTGTAACTTTTCATTTTTTATAAATAAAAGGTTACTGATTTTTTCTGCGGAAAAAAATTTGGAAGATTTCCCACTTTGTAAAGAAATAGAGTTGTTTCTTCGAACCGTAACCGCGGTTTAGGCGTGAGTTAGAGAACGAGGAGGATCGTGCAACCAGCGTGAACCATAGCTAAACACTGTGCAAAAACCGCGAGTGGTTTTGAAAGGCGGATTGCCCATATCGCACCGCTTTTGCGGGTTGAGCGGTATTCCCTGAATTGGAGCGATTCCATAGAACCGTCGACGCGTGGCAAGGGTGGACCCACGAAAACCACTGGTTAAAGAGTGCCATCGCGCATTAAAGTCCGGCGCTGGACGCCGAGCGATATTGACGAGAGCCGTTGATCTGGGAAGGGGCCATCGGACGGTGGTTGGTTGTCGGAGGTGTGCGGACGATAAATGAGGCACAGTGCATGCGTTGATTGGTCCATTGACTGTAGAGGTGGGGTCCAGGACTAAAAGTTTATTACACAGTTATTTATTCAAACAGTGCATTGGTTTATGTTAAGTGTGAAGGTTTAAACATTGGTTATAAAGCGCAGAGATAATAGATATATGTTGGGGATATAATATAAAGTTCAAACATTGTGGATAGTATTATTTATCAAATTCTACGAATTTGATAATTAATAAAAAGAAATAGACCCACGTGAGCAAGGAAAGAGCCGATGCAGGCCAAGACGGCGGCCGACCATCTTCCCTGTGTACGACTTTCAGGCCGTTGTTGCGTCAAATGTCCAAGCCATCTTTAAAAAAAAAGCAAAAAGAAAATAAAAGAATATCAAATTGTTAACGTTGAAAAGGGTGGTGAATTCTCAAAATCATCCCCAATGCCATCAAAATTTTCCTATGTACATCCTTAACTTGAGTCCTATTTCTTTCCCTAACCCCTCAAAACCCCTCTCCCTCCCTCCATGTTGAAGCCATCGCTCCTATCTAGTAGCTACATGGTAGAATGGGAGGTTCACCCCTCTTGTTCTCCCACCTTAGATTTGACAAAGGGGTGGGATTGGGGAGTGGGGGCAAAAGGGGATGGAAATAGTCGAAGGATGGGCGAAGATGATTTCCTTAAATTCCACTTTTATCTCTCTTTCTTTTTTCTTTATTAGTTCTTTTTTTTTCCCTTTTCTTTATTAGTTCATTTTTTTTTGGGTTTTCTACGTTTTCTTTTTCTTTTTCCTTCTTACGTGTTTTGTTGCTTGGTTTTTTATATTTTCCTTTCCTAATTTCTATCATTTTTTTCATGGTTTTAATTTTTTTTCTATTTTTATATTTTTTAATGTTTTATTTTAAAAAAAGGTGTTTTCATAATTCGTCTTAAAATTAGTTAGAATTCCTTAAAAAAAATCTATTTTTCAGTATCATCATTATATTTTTATTTTAAGTTATGTGAGAAATGATTTATGATAAATTAGAGATTTATGCTAATTTTTTTATTTCTTATTCTAAATTAACTATTTAGAAGTGGATATTTTTATGGTTGGTTTAATATGACTTTGTTTATAATAATACCTATTTTTAGGTTATGGTTTTAAAAATGTTGTAATTTTAAACAAAAAAAACAAATTTGCTACTAGTAGCACAATTTTTCAATTCGATTGTTATTTTACATTTTTTATTATAACAATATTAGTTGCTAAGGCCATGGCTTGAAAAATGTTGTAATTTTAAGCTTAAAAAACAAAGTAATTGACATGAAAGTGAATTTTAAATTTTAGGCTTTATTTTAAGATTGTGATTATAACAAGACTGATTGTTTAATTCATGGTTCCAAACAAGTTTTAATGTTAATCTCACAAAAAAATATGTCACTCATAGTAACACTTCTCAATTTTGGGAGTTGACTTTAAAATTTTTGTTAGTAACAATATGGTTTTTTAACGTCATAAATGCAAAATGTAGTAACTTTAACCCGAAAAAATAAATGTGCTACCAATAGAGCCACCTTTTGAATTGAATGTTCATTTGGTATTTTTGATGCAAAATATGAGTTTTTAGAGCCAATGTTGTTGCTTTTATAATACACCATCTTGACTAGGTAGTTAAACTACATTATGATCTATTTGTATTTTCTTGTTTATTATTTATGGAAAAATGTTAGAATATTAACATTTTATTATATGCAGTTGTGGACCTACATATATGTGAATATTACGAATATTTAATATTCATGTGATTAATGAAGGATCTTGTGTGATTTGTTTCTAGCATGCAAGTTTCAAATGACAATATTTGGTACATAAATAATTGTTGGAATGATATGTTTTAACAAATCAATTATACCATGCACTTGATGAATAATGTGGCAATGACATGTTAATAATTGTATGGTTATGCATGACCTTGTGTTTCAATCTAACCTATAGGTTGAATGGCCCATATGATGGCTTGACAAGTGTGATACAAAAGTGATAAATGTCATGGACATCGAATGAGAAATGGTCTGCTAAGAACCATTATTTTATTGGTTGACATATATTTCCATGACACTTGGGAAAGTTCAGTTTGTACAAGTAGCATGCCTATCCAAAGTAAATATTCATTGAAAAATCTCTCAAAAATATAATATAGTAATAGTATGGGCAATGATTGGGCGTTGATCCTCATTCTATAAGGATTAGTTGAGGTATTTGTTAATACTCATTATCTAAAACTTGGAGTCATGGAAGAGTTCATTTAAGCCACACTCATTCATAGTTAAGTGGAGGAATGATAGGATCTAGAATATGGAAATACATTAGGGAGAAATGAGGATTTGATGTAGCTAAGAGAGTTATTGAGAATTAATAAGTTAAGTTGAAATCACTACATGATGAAATCACTTAACTTAGAAACTATTATGCCAATATTCATAGCCTCATACACACAATGTAATCCCTACATTTTATTCATGTATTCCACATATTTATTTATTATCCTTGTGTATTTCCAAAAATATTTTATCTCATTAGTTTATTATTCATTCATTTAATGGCTATCTCGCATGGCAGCTCAATTCATGCACATATTATCAAGGTTTTTCTAATTTCTTATGTGCTAGTTGTTTCTACTTTAACCATACCATACTTGGGTACAAATATAAATTATGCATCCAATTATAAACATGTCATCATAGATACAAATCCTATTTGAAGTATTTTTGACCCATTTTCTTCAATTTACCTTCTACTTTCATGCCTACATAACCACAATTATCAACATTATTGGTACATGAATAACTATTATTTTTTGGAGTGCACATGATTTCATGCAGTGGCCTCGTTGACAAGAATCATCTTGTCATTGTCTTATGCATAAGAGTATAAATTGAATTGGAATCATATTATCAACATATTCAAATTTTCCAAATCATAATCACAACAATATTACCAATTATCAATAACATCACAATGCATGTACTACAACACCTTTGCAATAAAAAAAATAATCAAGTTATGCTATAACATTATTGCTTTCTTAATTACTCATTTTCTCAATTTTTTGGAAGTGTAAATAAATGTCAGTGTTCTATGAAATATTTCCATGCTCAATTATCTCAAAAATCAACTTTTTCTCTTTTAAAAACAAAAGGCATTATGGCAAACATGAAAGGGATTTCAATGGAAGCTCCCTTTCATGTCCTTTTCATAGCTAAAATTTGGCAATCCAATTGTTCTTAACAATGTAATCAAGACCACCTTGATTGATCTTCACCTAAATCTATCTTCCTTGATGCAACTTTACATTTAACTCAAGAAGGTCAATTCAAAAATTTCATTCAAAACTAAAGCACATTAAATATATGCCATAAGCTTGTATCTGTCTCTATTAATAGGATTATAGGCCCAATTATCCCTTTTATAAAAACGCAGGGGAATCGTCCCCCTTGCACTTAGATACATACAATTTTTTCAACCAATGTTTTTATAATAAAATTAGATTTATCATTTAAGACACATTTATATTCTGTTTTATACAAAAAAAAAATATCCCTTTTCCTTAAGGTACCATTCCTTAACCATCTAGGACACTTATCCTAGAACTGGAATGAAGGCCTTTTAACTTATTTATTTACCTACACTCATTATATCCACATCATCAATCCAAGGCATAAATAGTTTCAAGGATATTTAGGTATGGTCATTGCCACACCATCCACTTAAGAAATTCTCTCTAACATTGTCTTAAACTAGTGCATCCAAAACTACCCACTTACACATATCCATATGCATCCATATAAATATGAGTGCATGTATTTCACTTTCCATCTTTAATTATACCTTCTTGATTCCTAGATAAGCATCATTCATTGGACATAGACTCTTGAAGCCAACCTTCCCCAAGGTGTAAATTTTCCAGGAATGACTATATTCTCTTAGAGATCCCTCTTTCATCTCCGTAGTTTCTCAAATCCAAGGAACCATACTTATCCAATATCACATCGAGAAATACCAAACATAACGAGTAAGCTCATGCATCTTTGGGGTGTATCTTAGGCCTTTAAACCCTAGTAATTGAATGACAAATTTGGTAGTTTTATATCTCTTGATACCATTTAATATAAGTTAAAAAACTTAGGTTTAATACCACTTACAACAAAACCAACCCCTTAAAACCTAATCAAGGTTGCAGGGTATCCGAGCTTGACCTCATAGGTTACCTTAAGGAAGTATGTTGGTTATAATTCCTCTTTATTCAACCACCTCAAAAATTATTTATGAAACCAACATCATCTTTTATTCATCAAGATCTTTCCAATGATATAAAGTTCAACGAAATTTGAGCCCTAGATATAAATTTATGCCCATTTGAAGATTTTTCCTTCAAGTACCCCACTAGCATATATACCATTTCCATGTGGTAGACACATGACATCCCTTCCCACTTTTTTCCATGTTGTAATGCCATGCCACTAGTATGTGGAAACCTTCACCATGTCACCTAGTATGTCGTATTGATGTTCTTATTAATTTTAGTAGTTTTTAGGAGAATTTTGATGGTCTCATTCTAACCTCCCAACACCTGATACTATGAAAGGTTTAAATTCATTATCTTTCTATTCACATAACAAGAATACCACTCATTAGTAGTTTATAGATTTCAACATTTGTTAGTATTAAGGGTATCATCTTGATATGGACGTATCAACCTCTCGATAACCTAACACTCAAATCCAAGTGATGATCCATCTAATGTCACAACTTCACTCCTCCATTAATTAATGCTCCATTTCCAAGTTCACCAGTACATTAACCCACTGGAATTCAAGAAAATTCTCCCATTGTAATTTCCTAAAATAATTGATCAACTTCCACTTATGGATTTATTCCTATTAATTGACGTACATATCAAGATCCATTAGTGGCATGTAGTTCATGAGGGTCCAATATTGCTTGACTCCAGATACCCAACATCCCAATGTCCAATGTCTAAGTCACCTTTGCGTCAGTTTCCACTTAGATACCACCTTAGTTCCACTATGCCCTCTGATCCATATCATCCTTCCATGTGTACATGCCACATCATCAAGACACCACTACACCCTATAATCCACATCATCCTTCTATGTGTACTTTCTACACCATCTTCATGTCATCATGCCACATCATCAAGGTTTACTATGCCACATAATCAATACATATCAACACTCCACCATTACACCCTCTGATACACATCATTCTTCCATGTGTACATTTCACATCATCGCATGTCAACCTACCACATCATTAAGGGTCTACTCTGCCACATCCTCAAGACACATCAACACTCCAATTCAACATCCAAAACATCACTACATCAATGCCACTTGGCTAACACATGATGGCCTTATCTACATCAAGCCCCTTATTAGGTTTTATCAGTGTGGGGGATGTGACATCCATGGTTAATATTCCTCATTACAAAAATTGTAATTATTAATGTAATGGTTGAGAGAAATGGACATGGGTTCCAATTTCTTGGGGAGGGAGATTGATTGAGGAATTGGTTTCCTTAAATATCAACCATGGGTTAGTTGAGAGGTTTTAAATGAGTTGATTGTGTAATGAATTAAATGAAAAATAAAGGATATTCCCATGTGTCATTTTGGCATAACTACAAGAAATAAAGGACAAGAAACTGAAGGAAAGGATGGGTTGTGTTGTCTAAGAGAGAGGGGACTGTGTGGATCCTTGGGGAGACAGGCGGTTAGTCTTTTGAACTGCACAAAAAAGAGTTGGTGAAGGGGACTTTGGTTAATACTCCCATGCATATACTAGAAAGGACAGAGCAAAAAGAATACATAGAGAATTTTCTCAAGGGTCCAAGGTGTAAATATGAATGCACAGTGAATAAGTCTAATAAATTTAACCAGTTGATGAACCATAAGGGGCCTTGTTGAATGAGTATTATAGAGAGAAGTGGTTTGATTGAAGGCTAAATAACCCATTATGGAGCTTGTGTATTGATGAAACTACTAGTTAAGGAAGAGAAACTCGTGTATTTGTGAGGGTTGATGAACCACCAAAAGTTTCCTTCAGTCTAAAGATCTAGTGTTTGAATCATTTATGAAGAACTTGGAGAGGTTATCTCTTTACCCAATCATTTTCTTATCCATCTAATGAAACTTCTCTTGTAATTAGACTCTCTTCTTCTGAAATTAAGCCATAATTCAATGAACTATGACATCCTAGAATGAGGGTTAATCATGTCTATAATTCGTAGAAAACATAGTGAAGGCTCATGTATATCGTGGGTGAAGGCAGTGTGTCCTTGTGGCATCTTGTTTCAGTTGTTACTATTGGCTAAATTTCCTCTTAAATCACTCTACCTCGAGTATCGTAATCTAGCTTGAGGGTGATAACTATGAGTAAATGTGGTTGTATCTTGTCTAAGGTTGAGTGGAGAGTCGAATTCCAAATCTCAGTTGCTAAATCCTTCAAATTATAAGATAAGTGTTTTGCGTGCTCTATGTTCAAGAGGATCACATATGAATGCTTAATGTTTTTTTTTTATTGCCACGTAACATGTATGGAATGTGATATCATGTTGGATAATAATAAATGCATCTATATAGCTTACAATTAAAGTGATTATAATAATTGGGAACCACTGGTTCCTAAATGAATGATAAAACCATGCTTGTCTGTGATGTATTGAATTTTTTATTATTCTATCCTTCCATAGAGTTGTTAATTATTTGGATTTATGTTCAAAGATGTGATTATGGCATGAAAATGCATTGTATAAGCCTTAGTCATTTCCTTGGGAATCGGTTTATTCGTGTGTCTATTATGAACTTCAAATCTAGTCAAATTGGCATGAATATGGAGAGTCAGACCATATTTGATCATTTAAATTGTATGTCTATTATATAATGACACAGTTATCAGGCCTTAAATTCTAAATCTAAATCTCAGGAAGGATATCCTTTATATATCTGTGTGAGTGTGTGTTTGTGTTTATTTAGATACATGTATTTATAGATATATAAGTGTGGGCCTAGCTAGGTGGTGAAGGTTAGGATAGATAATGTGGAGATTTATAAGTATATGCATAAATGGCCAATGCCTTATAAGCACAGGATGGCTAGCATTATTATACGGGATCCATGCATCCCTTATGTACTTTCATAAGGGTAATGAGGAGCCCTTTTACATACATTCATATATGTTACTACGTCAGAGGCCTAGGTAAAGGCCCATATATATCAAAAATTCAAAATTTTAGTGGGAAGGGGGGCATATGGATAGGATCTAGACCAAGGTTTCTATACTTTAACATAGATTTAAATCCTTAAATTTTTCCCTATTCATTGGAGGGCTTTGATGATGTTAATTATTCCTAGGAATAATCCTAATGAATCACTTACTTTATTTAATCCAATAAAAATCAATAGGAAGGACCTAAATATTCACGTCAGAAGAGTAGGACCATAAAATAATCAAAATATAAAAACATTTTTAGCTAGTGGAAGACTTGAATGACAACATGGATTGTAGATAATCTCCATGATGTCTACTCTCTACTTCAAATTTTCATCCTTCAATATTGATTGTAATCAATCCCTTAATATATGGTTCTATATTGTCATGGTTAATGTGTTAAAGAGGAAGATTTCCACCTCCATTAATACTATATTGAGTCAAACAAGAACCATTTTTCCCGATATTAATTGAGTGTTGTCCAAAAAATAGCCTTTAACTCATGAAAATGAATAATACTTATCTATTTCCAACTATAGAATGTACCCCTCAAAATTGTCTTTAATTAAAAAATTCACAACTATAACAAATGAATGATCACACCACTATAGATTTATCAATATCCCACTACTCCAAGAGTGAGAAGCCATGGAAATTATATGGAATCATTCTTGTCAAGTTATGGGAATCACTACCCAAAATGTTTCATATTCATGTTTGCAAAAAAATATGTCCTTTAATTAGTGTGTCTTCTACTCAATCATAGCACCATATTCACTGGAAAACAGATCCCCTTGGTCACCAAACTGGTTAGAATGCACCAAAAATGATATATTAATGTGATTTTATTTTCATTAATATGAAGATATACATTTAAGTACATAATTATCACCATTGGATTCATCTACCAAGGTCTCTTGGACTCCCGATGATGGTTCATATTCATCACTATAACTCTAACAAATTCGATGTCTAATATTCCCCACTTAATCTGAAGGGGTTCTTGTGAGTCCAAGGAAAGGGATTAGGTTGATGGCCAATGGATGAATGTGCTCTCTAAATCCGGTGGTTTTGGGATGACTTGGCAGGTTTCGTTGGATTTAGTCAAGGCTTAAGGGGGGGAATTTTAGGTAAACATAACTCGAGGGAAAGAGTCAAAGTTTACCGGGTCATTAGTGGGGGTTTTGGGCCCATGATTTTTTGGTTTCCATGGTAATTTTCCCATGTAATTCATTTGATGGAGCCTTTAAAAGGATACGAAAACTTCATTACAATGAAAGCCAAGGAAGTGAGTGGTGAAGGCTCATCGGGTCATCTTGGCTATGGTTTTGGCCAAGGACTAATAGAATTCTGTTAGGGAGGAAATATCTAATTTTCATAGCGAAATATTAACATGATTTGGAAAATAACCAAGTTCTATTAATATTTTTCTGGGAAAATATGGCCAAACATTCCCAATCATAGGGTCATTGAGGCTACATATTTCCTTGTAGTATGAAACTTGAAACCCTTCTCTAATATTGGTATTCTCCTTGCAACTTTCAAAACTAAAAACTCTGATAAATTAGAGAGTTAAGAAGGAAGGCATCCTTGGGATAAATTAGACATCATTATAGGTAAGGTCATGGGAATAAGTGACCATATCACTATACAATTTGATAACCTTACCTTGGTACTTCCTAAACTTATACTTTAAGTGTATATCCTTGGTGGTGATGAAACTGTAAATTCTCAATCGTAAGGCATGTTGAATAGTCTCCCAGAAGCCATTGATGTTGACCTTATTGCACCTTTTAGTCCACATGAGATTTAAAATTTTCATTGTAGATCTCTTCATAGGTTGAGCATATCATATGAGAGGGAAAATATAATGTTTTCTTCTACTACGTAGGAAATAATTGAGATTGATCTTTTATACGAAGAAAATGGTTTCTACCCCACCAACACTATATATCTCCTTGAGAAACTCATCATGGACCTATTTAGGAGTATGGATCTCGTGGAGAAATGCATGTGGATTGCTAATATATATAGAATACAAATATATGAGATTCCTTTGGTCATGGAGTTGACTCGCATTCTCAAATTACAATACTTACTCAAATATTTCTTCAATAGAAAATATTTAAGTAAGAGAAATTACATGGGCGAATTCATGGCATATGACATAACTATGTATGCCACCATTCTTGATGGAAAAGGTAGTGAGAAGGTGCAATACCTAATATTAGTATGTATCACATTATTAAGTCTTTGGCTTGAAACCATACTAGGTGTAAGTATAGTACTCAAACCATGGAATACCACCATTACCACCAAGACTTGAGTATTTTTCTCAACCTATTATAATAACCAACTCGGGGTGTCATATAAACATATGAAGGTGAATATGCACAGATGAAGTACAATAATTTACTGGGGAAATTCAAGCCCGTAGGAATTTCATCTACTTCTGGAGGCATCCCATAGATTAATATATTCATTTTATTGAATATAAAACTAAGGGAATATCAAATCAGATCTTGGGCACAAGTTTTTATTTTAGCTAGCATAGAGAAAGAACCACATGACCCATAGATTTTGACATTAGAGGAAATAATTTTCACCAATAAGCACGGACCAAGCACATAAAGCTATGGTATGAGCTCAGGAAAAATTTAAGCATCTATGCTAAGCAAAGTAGATGGAGTCCAAGAGGATGGAAGATAAAAACCAAAACTAACAGAATGGATAGATATGAGGGGGAAGGGTGTTTCTTCTTACTATGGCTCATGATAGCTTGTACATGCTTGCTTGATAGCGCTTCAAAACTAGAATTTTAACTATAAATCACTAGTATTATTCCCCCTTTATCAGATAGAAAGTGAGAGGAAAAAAATATTTCCACAATCCATTCACATGGATAAAGAGAAAAAAGTGGCCAACTTGATGACAATGTCAACATCTACCAAAAATACACTCATTTACAATTCAATAAAAAATGTAATGGAAAAAACAAAAAAATAACTACTTTCAAGTTACTAATGTTAAGAATTAAACAATTGGAAAAAAATAAATTTAAGAAGTTGGATTTCTAAAATTAACTCATGGAAAGTTGTCTCGCTGATAGATAATCATTTTCCATCATTTTATTCAAAGGAATTGAGGAATTCTTGCTATAATATAACAAAAATCAATCCCATACCATCACCTTTGGAAGCATTCTCAAGCAAATTGGAGGAACTTTCAAGATAAATGTTCAAATATATCATCCATAACTGTAAGAACATTGCCTAACTATGATGGGAATATCAAATTTTCATAGCTAAATATTGACATGAAATGGAAAATAACCAATATCTAGTAATAGGTGACTAAGAAAATATGGAAAAACATTCCAAATCTTGGGGTCATTGAGGTTATGTATTTCCTTGTAGTAGGAAACTTGAAACCCTTATGTAAGATTGGTATTCTCCCTGCAAAATTCAAAACTAAAAGATTTAAAATATTAGAGAGTTAAGAATGAAGGCATCCTTGGGGACAAATTTGACATCATTATAGGTAAGGTTGTGGGCAATAGTGACCATATCTTTGCAAATGTTGATAGCCTTACCTAAGTACTTCTTTAACTTATACTTGAGGTGGATATCATTGGTGGTGATGAAAGTGTAAATTATCAATCATAAGATATGTTGAATAATCTCCTAGGAGGCATCGATGTTGACCTTATTACACCTTGCTTTTCCACATGAGATTCAATTTTTTCATTGTGGAACTCTTCATAGGTTGAAAATAGCATGTGAGAGGGAAAATGTAATGTTGTCTTCTACTACATGGGAAACAATTGACATTGCTTTTTTTTACGAAGGAAATGGTTTCTACACCACCATCACTAGATATCTCCTAGGGTAACTCATCATAGACCTATTTCGGAAGAGTATGGAGCTCGTGGAGAAATGCATGTGGGATGCTAAGATTTATAGAATCCAAATATATGATGTTCCTTTGGTTGTGGATTTGACTCGGATTCCCAAAGTACAATAATTACTCAAATATTTCATCAATGGAAAAAATCTATGTAAGAGCAATAAGTTAGATGAATTCATGGCATATGGCAGAACTATGTATGCCACCATTCTTAATGAAAAAGTTAGTGTGAAGGCGTAGGACCTATTATTCTTTGAAATAAAATTTTTGAGTCTCTGGCTCGAAACCATAGTAGGTGTAATTATAGTACTTATACCATGCCAAAATACCACCATTACCACCAAGGTGTAGATTTTCTCAACCCAGTTTGATAACCAACTCGAGGTTTTAATACAAACATATGAAGCTGAATAAGAACAAATGAAGGACAATAACTTACTAAGAAAATTCAATCCCATAGGAATCAACTTATAGAGGCGTCCAATAGATTAATATCTTCTTTGATGCAGATGTTAATGACATCCTCAACATTTCTATCGAATATAAACTAAGGGAATGTCAGACCAAAGCTTGGGCACGTGTTTGAATTTTAGCTAGAATAGGGAAAGAAACACATGACCCATAGCTTTTGAAATTAGTGGTAATTTTTTTTACCAAGAAGCGTGAAACAAGGACATAAAGCTATGGTATGAGCTCGAGAAACATTTGAGAATCTATACTAAGAAAAGTAGATAGATTCCAAAGGATGAAAGAGAAACACCCATAATAGAAAAATGGATAGATATAAGGGGTAAGGGTGTTTATCCTAGTTATGGCTCATGATCGCTTGTACATGCTTTGTTGACAAGGCTTCAAAACTAGATTTCTGACTATTAATCACTAGTATTATTTCCCCCTTATCAAATATGAAGTGAGACAAAAATTTTCATAATGAATTCACAAGGATAAAGATAAAATAGTGGCCAACTTGATGAGGGTGTCAACATTTACAAAAAATGCACCCGTTTAAAATTCAATCCAAAAATGTAAAGGTAAAACCACAAAAATAACTACTTGCAAGCTACTAATGTTAAGAAATAAACATCCAAGAACATAAATTTAAGAACTCAAATTTCTAAAATCAACTTATGAAAATTTTTCTATGGAAAAAAGATAATGATTTTCCATCGTTATATTCAAAGGAATAGAGAATGCATGCTAGAATATAACAAAAAACAATCCTATATCATTTCCTTTAGAAGCATTCCTTAAGCAAATTAGAGGACCTTTCAAGAGAAATGTTCAAACAGATCATCCATAATAGTAAGAAAATTATCTAAATATTATGGGAATATCACATTTTCATATCTAAATATTGACATGAACTAGAAAATAACCAATATCTATTAATATATCTCTAAGAAAATATGGCCAAACATTCCCAATCCCAGGTTCATTGTGGTTATGCATCTCCTTGTAGTAGGAAACTTGAAACCCTTCTCTAATATGGGTATTCTCCCTTCAACATTCAAGACTAAAAGCTCTTATAAATTAGAGAGTTAAGAAAGAAGGCATCCTTGGGAATAAATTATACATAATTATAGGTAAGGTAGCAAGTATAAGTGACCATATCTCTGCAGATGTTGATAACTTTACCTCTATACTTCCTCAACTTATACTTGAGGTGTATATCATTGGTGGTGATGAAAGTGCAAATTCTCAATCATAAGGCATGTTGAATAATCTCCGTGTAGGTATTGATGTTGGCCTTATTGCACCATGATAGTCCACATGAGATTCAAATTTTGCATTGCAAAGCTCTTCATAGGTCGAGAATAGAATGCGAGAGGGAAAATATATTTTTGTCTTCTACTACTTAGGAAATAATTGAGATTGATTTTTTATCCAAAGGAAATGGTTTCTACGCCACCATCAAATAGATATCTCCTTGAGGAACTTATCATGGACCTATTTAGAACAAGTGTGGAGCACGTGGAGAAATGCATGTGGGATTCTAAGATGTGTAGAATCCAAATGTATGGCATTCCTTTAATCGTGGATTTGAATCACATTCCCATAGTACAATAATTACTAAAATATATCTTCAATGGAAACTATTTATGTAAGAGGAATCACTTAGATGAATTTGTGACATATGGAAAAACTATGTATGCCACCATTCTTGATGGAAAAGGTAGTGAGAAGGTGTAGGACCTATTATTGCTAAACATCATATTGTTTAGTCTCAAGCTCGAAACCATAGTAGGTGTAATTATAGTACTTATACCATGGAATACCACCACTACCACCAATAAGGGGTAGATTTTATCAACCTATTCTAGTCACCAACATGGGGTTTTAATACAAACACATGAAGGTGAATAAGTGCAGATGAAAGACAATAACTTAGTGGCACATTCAAGCCCATAGGAATTTCATCGACTTCAAGAGCCGTCCCATAGATTAATATCTTATTTCATGTAGATGTTCATGACATCCTCAACATTTCTATCGAATATAAAACTACGTGAATGTTGGATCAAAGCATGGGTGCAAGTTTGAATTTTAGCTAGAATAGGGAAAGAAGCACATGACTGATAGATTTTGACATCAGAGGTAACAATTTTCACCAAGAAGCATGGAACAAGCACATAGAGCTATGGTAGCACCTCAGGAAACATTTGAGAATCTATACTAAGAAAAGTAGATAGAGTCCAAGAGGGTGTAAGAGAAACACCTAGAAAAAAAAATGGATACATATGAGGGGGAAGGGTGTTTCTCCTAGCTCTAATACTTAATATTAGAATGCAACAAAAATGAAAAATAAGCATGAGTTTCTTTTTAATTAATATGGTACACATTGAATTATGTCATTCTGACCATTGGATTCATCTTCATAGGTCTTTTGGACTCACGATAATGGTTCACATCCCTCATCATAAACATAATTAATCAAGTGTCTAATGAAAAATATCCTACATTTTCTCTTTTAAAAGTCTCTTTCTCATTTTATTGTAACCTCACCTCTCTCATGATAAGATACTATTGTAACCTCACATCTCTCATGATAAGATACTAGTACTATAACCATTTGTTGGCTAAAAAGTGAAGATGACGGTCCATTGTGGTTTCCACCAATTAGATGTAATCTAACACTAATATATTAATCCCTCATACATGGAAATTCTCACCCACAAATAATTATATAATGTAGCATGAATATTATAAATGATTAAAAAAAAGATAACAAAAACACATCATTTTTTTAAAACCATATCTTTTATCTATTTTCCATAAAATTCCAATCATAATGTATGTAACATGCAAAATAAAGAGATGTCATTCTCACAAATAACACATTACCTTTAACACACATGCAACCACCTTATTTTATACAAGTTATCATGTTTATGGCTAATGAATAATAACCTTTCTATTATTTTTATTAATATAAAGTCACATTAATATTTCAATCATAATCAATGTAAAATTTAAATACATGTAATAGTAAAAAATAAAGAGACATCATCTTCATAAATAAAACATTACGTTTAACATACATGCAACCATTAACCACCACCTTTTTTTAATCAAAATCAGTGGTGTGTATTTCTTTGACAACCTTTGCTTTATCATTACTTACAAGTTATTGTGGCTAAGGATAAATGACTTTGTTTTTTGTATTTTGTTTGAAATAAAGTCACTTCATTATTCCATCAATTTTCTATTATGATAATCTAATTTGCATATATTTTTTTGAATTTTCATCATTAATTAAAATTTCGATTTATGAATAGTACTTTTTTTTGTATTTATATAAAAATCACTATAATATCTTATCATTTACTATTATAACACTTCATGCTATTACAATTGAATGAGAAATTTTTAATTATTTATTCTATCACTTTCTAAAATTTATATTCTTGTTTTGTAAATTCATCTTTTCTAATTTAATTATAATAAAGACAATGCCAACATAAAATGAAAACACAATTAAAATAAATAATACTCTAAAACACTAAACTTAGAAGGTGTTAAATATGGATAGGGGAACAACCTAAAAAAAAATGTTGGGCTATAATAAATAACTGACTATAAAATAGATTTTAAAAACACATAGACAAAAACAATAACCAATTAAAGAATATATATGTGTGGATGGATAAGAAACAACCAAAAAATGTTGAATTAGACTACATAACTACATATTAAAAAAATGTTAAAGGTACCTAACTGCCCATTATAATACATAATTACCTAAAAAAAAATATTAAAAATATATAATTACCAGTTATGAATATTAATAAGCGAAAACATTGACCAATTAAGGAAAAAATATATATAGATAAGATGACAACCTTAAAAGAATATTAACTATAAAAAAAATATTAAAAATACATAATTGCCCATTACAAATACTAATAAGCAAAACATTAATTACCTATAAAAAAAATATTAAAAATACATAGAGTTACACAGACTAACATGAAAAACCATTAACCAATTAAGAGGGAAAACCAAAAAAACAGGTCTATGTCAAACTAGTGGCCTTATAAATATAAGATAGAGACATTAATAAATATTTATTAGTTTATTTTGAAAGTGAGATTTATCATTATTATTTAAGGAAAATAATATTATTTAGAATTATTTGTGAGTGGTTTGTATTAGATAAAGAAAATTATTTTATCTAAAATTAGGGGTTTGGTGATTTCTAGGGATGAGACCATCTAGGCTGCCTTTGAGGCTAGCGGTCGTTAAGGGTGAAACCATGTAGCCTACCAAAAACCATCCAACCCCGCCATTAACCTATTTATTTACATAAAAATAGTATTCATACACACTCCAAAAAAATTTGTTACAATATATCAAACTGATGAAATGTCTCTGAATCTTAGAGCATTAACCTATTTCCTACCTGAACAATAATTCGTACTTAGATTCTGTTACAATATATCGCGTTAGAAATTTCTACGATAATGGAGAAGGGGGGCAAGAAGGTCAGAGTGGTTGGGAACTATTTGTTGGAGAAGCAGATTGGATCAGGGTCTTTTTCCCTGGTGTGGCGTGCCAGGCATATACGCCACCATGGCAAAATATTTGCAATCAAGGAAATTGCTACTGAGAAACTCTGTCAGAAGTTGCGAGACAGCCTAATGTCGGAGATTGATATTCTGAGGCAAATTAAGCATCCCAACATAATAGCACTGTATGACATTGTCAATCGTCCACGTCGAATTTTTCTGGTTTTGGAGTATTGCTCTGGTGGTGATTTAGCTTCACATATTAAACGTAATGGAAGATTGTCACAGGCTGTGGTGAGACATTTTATGATTCAGCTGGCTGCTGGATTAAATGTCCTTCGCGAGACGAATCTTATCCACAGGGACCTGAAACCCCAAAATCTTCTACTTTCAAGAAATGACAACAATGCAGTGCTGAAAATTGCAGACTTTGGTTTTGCCAGGTCCATCCAACCACAGGGTTTAGCTGAAACTCTCTGCGGTTCACCTTTGTACATGGCTCCAGAGATTATGCAGTCCTCAAAGTATGATGCCAAGGCAGACTTATGGAGTGTGGGCACTATTCTGTTTGAGCTCGTCACAGGAAATCCACCATTTTCTGGGAATTCTCAGATGGAGTTATTGCAGAACATTGTGACATCCAATGGTCTGCAATTTCCAGTTAATATTGTTGGAGAACTTCTTCCTGATTGCATTGATTTATGTAAAAAACTGTTGCGTCGAAATCCAATAGAGCGATTGTCATTTGAAGAGTTTTTCAATCACAGGTTTTTGCAGGTCCAGACAGTTAGGGTTTTGGATCATGATGATAAT
The DNA here is from genome assembly GCA_034641835.2 of Pinus albicaulis. NCBI lineage: Eukaryota > Viridiplantae > Streptophyta > Pinopsida > Pinales > Pinaceae > Pinus > Pinus albicaulis. Next base: position 422,200,641 of record CM076578.1, read on the forward strand.
TCAATGGGGTCTCCAGAGAATTCAGTTGTTGAAACTGCAGAGGCATCACAGTCAATGGGGTCTCGACTCTCCAGGCAATTCAGATGCTGAAACTGCAGAGGCATCACAATCAATGGGGTCTCCAGGCAATTCAGTTGCTGAAATTACAGAGGTACCACAATCAATGGGGTCTGCAGGCAATCTAGTTGCTGAAACTGCAGAGACATTACAAGATGCAGACTGCTTACCTTGCAGTAAGAAATCCCCAGCTGGTAAAGAAGAGGCCTCTGATAACTTAGACAGAGGTACTGATTATATGGGAATTTATAGTTCCAACTACAAGCTTCCAGAGTCACTTGAAAATGCCCCAGTTTCAACATTTGAAGGCATACAAGCAGCTAAGGTGGAAGAACTGGTGTACAAAATTCCCACTGTAAGATTGGGAAGTCCATTTGAGTGTATTGAGGAGGAGAAAGTTCCCATAGTAGACTTGGGGAGTTCATCTGAGTGTATTGAGGAGGAAAATGTTCCCATAGTAGAATTGGGGAGTTCATTTGAGTGTATTGAGGAGGATGGTCTTGTTAAAAATGCTCATGCTGATTCAAGAGAGACTTCTTCTGTTATTGATGTCTCTGGGCAACTTCATTCTAAAAGTTTTGCTGCCTCTGGGCAACAAAATAATTCTGAAAGTTTTTCTGTTGTCTCATCACCAAAGGAGACTCAGAAAAGTATAATTGCATCAATGCAAGTTTTTGGGAAGGCAAGCCGTTTGGATTCCTTAAAGAACCAGCGTTCAGTGCCACTGGAAACATGTCAACCATCTGTTAGTTCACAGGATGTGTTGGATAAACCATCAGATCAAAGTATAATTGCATCAATGCAAGTTTTTGGGAAGGAAAATAGTAGGGATTCTTTAAAGAGCCAGAGTCCAGTGCCTCTGGAAGCATGTCAAGCATCTGTTAGTTCAGAGGATGTGTTGGATAAACCATCAAATCAAAGTATAATTGCATCAATGCAAGTTTTTGGGAAGGCAGGTTGTAGGGATTCTTTAAAGTGCCAGAGTTCAGTGCCACTGGAAGCATGTCAAGCATCTGTTAGTTCACAGGATGTGTTGGATAAACCATCAGATCAAAGTATAATTGCATCAATGCAAGTTTTTGGGAAGGAAAATTGTAGGGATTCTTTAAAGAGCCAGAGGTCAGTGCCACTGGAAGCATGTCAAGCATCTGTTAGTTCACAGGATGTGTTGGATAAACCATCAGATCATGCTCCAACAAGGCTTGACTGCTTACATAGGTATGCTCATGCAATCTCTGAGCTAGCAAAGGAGAACCTTAAGGCAGGGCAGCAGCTAGAGGCATTGGCACTCCAGATAGTATGCCTAGCAATATGGAAACAAGCATTGTATGTATGTCACAAGTGGTCTGCAACCCTTGCAGAAACTTCTCCCACTGAGGGTCTTGTTGCACAAAGTCCAGAAATGCAGAAGGAAGGAGACTTGCAGAGGGTAGCTTCTTCTTGTTTAGAAACTGAACATCAATTTTTGAGTGAAGTTGAAAGTGCAGAGGAACTTCTGAGTCATCTTGGACCATTGGACAACAATGCAGAAATGCCAGATGCAATGGAGATTGTATTTCAGACAGCATTAGCATTGGGAAGGAAAGGCGCTGTGTATGAATTATTAGAAGAGATGGATAATGCAACGGCATTATATTTGAAATCCATAAATTTACTGTCATTTATTTTGGTTGAAGCATCATCTCTAGAACTTAATCCACCATTTTGTCTGAGTATTTTTGATCAGCAACGACTTCATCGATACATTAATCGCCTGACACACCATAAGCAGTCTATAGCACACAACAGTGCTCTTGTTAAGCGGGTTGAGAAGCAAACCCTGTAAATATCTTGGCACACAGAAGGGCCCTTGTAAGCGTGCAGGCCAGCAAAGTCTCTAACCAGAACATTTGAAATTATTGTAGAAGTTGGTTGTGTTGATTTAATTTCTCAGAAGAATTGAACACTGAAGCAGAGGATATGAATGATGGTTTGTATATAATACTTCTGAGGTGTGTTTTTAATTGTTTAGTTGAAATTTTATTTTGATTTTTATAAATTTGAGGAGGAGACAGATTTGACACTCCTTTCATACTGTGTTTTCACAAATTTAACTAAAGCAATTTCATAGTCTAATAATAAAAAAAAAGTTAATTATAAATTTTGATAAATTTTGATGAATGTGGTAATATTATAAATTTAGTTACTCAATATATAAGTTAATTCAGATTAACATTAGAATAAATGTTACTATATTATAAATTTCTAGTATTAGAATTTGATATAATATTGAATTGAATTGTATAATGATATAAGTGACATAATATTGAAATCAGTTTTTTTTCATGTGGTAATGTTATTGACTATTGCAACATGATTATCGTAGTTATCGTAGTTAAATATAACTAAAACAGAGGTAATTATGGCTAAATTATTTCTCATTACTAGAATTTTGTGGTTAAAAATGAGTCTCAAAATAAACAACGTACCAACAAAATCCACTTTAAAAGAACTAATTGGATTCAAGATGATGTCATCCCCAAGTAGAGAAGCAAACTCTTAAGAGGCTCATTTTAGACATCAAAATTCCCTTAATCACATGTTTTACTATAGTTAACAATAATTAATCATTATTAACTATAATCAACCATGATCAACCAACATCAACCATGTTCAACCATAGTCAACATGGTCATCCATAATAAATCTTGGTTAACCATAAATATCATGGTTAATCACTATCAATCATAATCAACTATGGCTAAACATAGTCAACTAAAATCAATGCAACAAACTCCTTAATGAATTTCACAAAGCAACATAAACATTGAGTATGGATTTGCTATAAGCTAGTTAACATGAATGTCACAAGGTGACATAACCAATGAAGAACATAATCCAATAAAACTATTAAGTAATATCATAATGTGATATAAATTTGATGAATGTTGCAATCTGAAATTATTATTGAAGAACATCAAGTCAACATAAATCAATCAAGATGTACATCATAATATGTATAACCATATTAAAAACCTCTTAGTGTCGTAATATGACAAAATATTTGGGTCAACCTTTTACTATCACAATGCAATATAAGACTTGATAAATGCAACATAACCATCAATGAGTGTTATAATCTAACATAAACCTTAAGGAAAGTTCCAATGTGACATAAACCTTAATGAATGCCACAATCCAATAATAGCGACCCAAGATGAATGTCACAATGTTATATAACCATTGAGAAAAGTGGTAGTCCAACATAACCCTTAAATTTTGATGTGACATAAGCCTTGAACATTGGATATTGACATAAAACTCAATGAATATTGCAATGTTGCATGACCATTGAGGAACATAACAAGTCACACATAAGTCAACCATGTTATGCATAACAATAGATATAACCATATTCTAAACTTTTTAGTGTCGTAATGTGAGATAATGTTTAGGTCAACCTCTTACTATCACAATGATATAACCCTCTTGATTTTTTTTCATGCAACATAACCACTATAATTTGGCAATTTGACATGGATTAACAAATATGAATGACATAATTGACATAACTATTGAGGAATGTTGTGATGCAATATAACCTTTAAGTAATATATTAATGCAATGTAACACTAAGCACATTAATAATGTAATTGACCTCTTAATGTATCTTGATGAATGCCATAATGAAATGACTATTAATGTCATAATGTCATAATGGGACATAACCATTGACAAATATTGCAATCCAACACAACCCTTGATGAACATTGTAACCCAACACATACCTTAATGGTTATCACATGTGACATAACCCTTGATGAACATCACAATGCAACATAACCACTTAGAAACATAGCAAGACACTATAACTCAACTAATATGAATATCACAATAGATATAACAATATTATAAACTTCATAGCGTTGCAACTGAAGTCAGCCATATTAACACATGTGACATAATATTGAAGCCACCATCTTCATGTCACAAGTAGAGTCAACCATAATTAAAGATGGTTTAAACATACTCAAACATCTTGAACCATAGACAACCATAATCAAACCAAGTTTACATAGTCTACTATGATTAAAAAATATCAACCATTGTTAGTAATCATCAAACATGATAAAAAATTAAATGAAAAAAAAAACACAATGGATCTTTTCCTGAAGATGAACCACAGTGGCTTGGTTCGAAACGTCGAATTTATCAAGAATAGATGTGATTGATCCAGAAAACATCTCTTCACACAATTAACACAATTAACTCGTTAAAATAAGAAAAGAAACTAATCATAATTTCAAAAAACAAATTATAAAATAAATTAAGAAAAAATATGTATCAAGAAATTTTATTTATTTATTTGAAAACCTTGCTCAAATTAGAATAGATGTTAGATTATTTAAAAATTTACTTATATATATATTTTTTTAATTAATAAAAATAGATAAGAAATTCTATAATCAAGTATTTGTGTCACTGTGCACAATTAAGATGCATTAGGCCATCATTGAAAATAAAGAATAAGTAAAAAATAAGTTATGGAATTTAAGATAAATAACAAATAAAATATATTAATTGACTTATAGTTATCATAGCACTTCATTTAATAGATGGCATTGAGTTGACTTAATCGTGCTAATCTAGCCTTAGAAGTTGTCGCTATTTGTTCAATATTGATAAAAATAATCGCTTCAACCATAAACAATTGTAATTATTGTAAATAATTTTAATTTGCACAATATAAGAATAAGAATCATGGAAGATGAAAAGATCAGTGAAAAAAAAATTATAACTACTCTTACCCATTATAATCACTTGTTAGTTAGATATATTATTCGATGTAAGAACATGTGTCATAGAAAATAAGAAAGGTCAATAAGAAAAAAAAAAGTCTAATAGCCCATTATATCTGATACCATCACTAATTATATAGGTGGTTTTTATAATAATAAATTTTGACAAAGAAAATTCATATGAACTAATTTTTATAATAATAAACTTTGACAAAAAAAATTCATTAAACATATGTAAGTGGTTTTTATAATAAAAAACTTTGAACATTTTGGAAATCACATTGGATATAAGACAACCCTAACAATAATTATGAGAAGGAACATGAGAGCTCATTAAAAAGAAGAAAAAATACTAGTAGTACTTTCACTTGTGAATGAACCCAACTACCAAGTGATAATGGGTATTGAGTTGTAGGGATCACCCCAATTTAGTGGCAAACTTGAGCACTATGTTACATAACCTAATTTATGGTATGTATATTTGAGAATTATTTAGTTGTAAATGTTTTTTTAGGAACAAAACTGTAATGGAAGTGCAGGTATAAGAGTCTACTCAATTCTTAGCATTTCATTTTTAAAATTATAATATTGCATTGTAGTTTGATCTAAAAATATAGTTTCATTTGATTAATTGAAAAAGTGTGTTGGAAAATGAGGTGATCATGAAATAGCCCTAGGATTAAATGCTTATAGGTTGCATAAACATGGTAAATAAGCATGTCATCATAAATACTTTCAAGTTTTGGTAAATAAGCATGTTATCATAAATACTTTCAAGTTCTTGTATTATATTACTTAGGTTGTACTAGTTTGTGAAGTTGGTGAATGAGATTGCATGTTTTGGGGAGATGATTCATGGAAATAAGATATTGTTTTTAAATTTTTGAAAGTTTTATTTTTTTAATTGAAACATCTGATTTTAATTTTAATTTGTAATAATTTAATAGAAGATGAATATGATTGATTTATAATTCAAAAATTTTCAAAGAAGAGAAAGGCTAATTGAGTGGTAGTGTTTATGTGAAGGTCTATTTTTATTTTTTTTATACTTATTGAAGCTATACTGCTATGATTTTAGTTTTTGAAAGTCATTATAATTAACAATGAAGCATATTGTGTGAAATTTATATGCTTTAGATGGTATTTGATATTTAACATGAAAAAGAGTTCTCCCATTACAAAAAAAAGGTGATTATTCTTTTAATCCAAATGTAATCAATTAGCTAAATTAAGAGAAAATAAAACCTACTATGGTTTGTGTTGGAACTTACGGTTACGTTTTTTTGTCACATCACTAGAGCTTTTGGAGATAAAAAAATCAACAAATTGACTAATGACTATTAAAAAGCGAAGTGGTTGACAAATAGAGCAATCGACTGAGTGATCGACAGGTTGGTCAAGTAATCGACTGACAGATAGTCAATCGAGTGGTCAACTAGTGGGATCACTAGCTCAGTGGTGAGAGGGATCGATTAAATGGTTGTGTTGACTTGGGGAGTTGACTAGATGACAACGAATGAGAGTTGACTAGAATAGTCAACTAGGTAATGGAAATCACAAAAATAGGTGGAATGGCTAACACTCGTTTGTGGATCAAATCTAAAATAATTCAAGGAAGTTGGTTAGATGTGGACACTATAAATAAATGAAGTTGGTTAGATGTGGTTGAATATAAATAATGATGTGGGTGAAGATCATGAGTTTTTGTTTTATCATGCATTTTGATGTTTTAATCATAATGCATTTTTCTTAAGAGTTGTATTTGTGTCTTTAGGCATCACCCATTATCTTGGAGTATTATTTCTCTTCTAATTGTTTCCTTTTAAATTATATTGTATGTTCTCTATTATTGAGTTTCCCTCACTCTCCTCTTAGAGTGATTTACTTTGGGTTGATTGATTTTTCAAGTGGAATTGATTTTCAAATAGATAAGATCTATCATAAAATTTAAAATTGATTCCAAGATTGATCTGATCATTTTGAATGGAAGAAATCATGTTATTTGGGCATTGTATGTGGAATACTTGCTAAAGAGAAAAGTTCTCTGGCAGTATATGCAGATTGTTATTCTAGATTTGAAGGATGACTAGATGAAGTTTGTCATTGATGAGAATAAACATGATGCCTTTAGATTCATTATGATTTATATTTATTGAGAAATTAATTTTCATATGAGCAAGATTGTTTTTCCTTGTGATTTCTAGAAGAAATTTAGGTCTCTATTTTAAAAAGTTGATGAAACTCATGTCATGCAATTAGAGAAAGATTTGATCTCTCTTGTGCTTGTTCCTTTGAAAGGATTGAGGACTATATATTTCATGTTAAAGAACTACAACTAAAGTTAGGAGATTGCAGGAACAACTATCAGAAGAAATATGGACATCTCATTGAACCATCCCTAAGATGGATGACTATAATACATGTGCTACAACATTTAGCTTAGTATCAAGTTGAATAAAGATTTCCCCTCTCTAAAAGTTGGTTCTACCCTTTATTAGTAGCTAGTTGGTATCCTTTTAACTAACAGTTGACTTTATATTTCCTTTATTATTATTGTTGTTTATCTGTTTATGTAGGATCAATGAGACAACCATAGCAATATGCAAAGTGAGTTGTTCATTACATTAAAGGTGCCTCTCATTTTTTATCAAATACTATCGAAATTTAGAATTGTTGGTTAGATTCATTGACCCTGATTGGAAAAGTAAAAACAATGACAAAAAATCCACTTTTGGCTACGTGTTCCACTTTAATTCTAGAACCATGAGTCAATCATGTAAGAAACAACATGTAGTCTCTCAGTTGGTTATGGAAGTAGAATATTATGGAGTAGTTAATCTAGGGATAGAGGAAAATTGGATTTGTCAACATTTGGGAGATCTTAGTTCTTATGTTGAAGCCTCAACTACTATCTATTTGACCATTAAAGTGCACTTTAGGTTGTTGACAATCATGTTGCACATAGTAAGATGACTTGTGTTGAAATGCATTCCCTTATCTTCAATAATTGGTTCAGGAGGTCATTGTCACTATTGTCTATTGAAAAATAAATGATCAACTCATTAGTATCTTTAAAAATAAACTAGAAAAAGCCAAGTTTGTCAAGTTGCATGGCATGCTTGGGATTCAAGAAGCTGCAATTATGGGGGGATGTGCCTTGTAGATGTAATTTCACCTTATAAAACTCTAAAATGTTGTGGTGATTTTTTTGTTTTTTGGAGGGGGGTGGGGGGGGGGGGGGTGGTGTTGGAACCTAAGTTTATGTTATTTCACTACACCTTTGGAGCTCATGGAGATAGACAATCAAAGCATCAACTAACAATAAATAGTTAATTAAGTGCTCAAATATTTTAGCATCCAATTAAGTGCTCAAATATTTTAGCATCCAATTAAGTGGTTGATGGGTTGGTCAGGTAACCGACAAGCATATAGTTGATTGAGTGGTCGACCAACAAGACTCTCAACTAAAGGGTTAAAGTAATTGACTAAATGGTTGAGTAAATTTGGGAATCGACTAGGCGACGAGAAATGAGTCAACTAGAATAGTCAACTAGCCAACAAAAAAATGTTGATTTCACTAAAATGGTTGGAACAAATGACATTTTTTGTGGAATGAATTTGCCACAATTCAAGGAAGTTGGTTAAATTTGGACACCATAAATAAATGACCCTATGGACCAAATTTAACTGATGTGGATGAAGATCATGAACCATTATTGTATCATGCATTGTAATGTTTTAATCACAATGCATTGTGCTTAAGAGTTGTATTAGTATCTTAAGCACCCACATCTTGGAGTATTATTTCTCTTCTGGATACTTTTTTTTAGATTCTATTGTTTTTTCTCTATTCTTGGGTTCTCCTAAATCCCTAATTGTTTGAAGAAGCTAATTATATAAAATTTGATAAAAAAAAATGCATATTAAGTACTCTTGTTTGATTATTTGAGAACCATGCTAAAGCTATTTTAGATATATGTTTATTTGAGTAGTCTATTGAAGTTGAGATATTTTTTAAAGTTAATAATATATTCTTAGTAACATCCACATTACTAAAATTAATGTGTCCATAATTTTTTATAGGCATATATTTAACACATTTATTAATATTGAGAATTGAAAGATGAATACATAAATTATGTGAAATATTCCAAATGAACCAAAAGGTACAAATCTTTGGTCATGTATAGGTATACTTATATGACAACAATTGAGATTGTTTGATGTGTAAAGAATTATATTATATTTGTTATTTGTTGGATTGTCATCTCATGTGGTAAGTTATGATGCCATTTAGAGTGATAGTAGGCATCTAATGTGTTGGATTCACATAGATAATCCCCATACCAAGAGTATTTTCAAATAAAAGTAACAATAACCATGGTTGTTTACCTAAGTACCTCAATAAATGGAAGTATGTGTTCGGTGTGGAGCCTGATTATCTTCTTTATTTAGATGTATCGTTGCGTTGGACCCCTGTTCTTAACGGGGCGGAAACGTCGCCCGTCGTTTGATCATCGTCAGGCTAAAAATATATGTAAAATTTCCTTGTGAAATATTGTAATTCCGTAATCGATCTAGGTCGTTCATTAGGCAGATGATATGACAGTAGAAGTTATGTTTAATTTAGAGTCTTTTTCCCTAGAAGGCAACCCCTCGGTTCACATGATGGAATTGTATTGCAATTGTGTGTGGTATGTGTATTCTGAGCGAGAAAGAGAAAGGGGGACTGTGTGAGAGCATAGAGGATATTATAGTGAATATGTTGTAGGTTGTGTCTCTTAATTTTGCTAGACGATATAAAGGAAGGACTAGTTGTTTCTCTGTGGACATAGCCCAAGTTGGGTGAACCACATATATTTGTGTCTCTCTTGTTTTATATGTTTTCGGTGTTTGTATTTCCATATATTTTTATGTGTTACATTGTTCTGTAATATATAATTTTCTAACAATATGTCCATAAGGTTGTCAAAATTTCAAACCATGTACCAATGTTTTATCCAAAAATTTAGTAGTTGAATCCCAATTGGTACAAGTATGATAATCCAAAATTATATTAATTATAAAATCATATTTACAAGGGAGAATTATTTTGATTAAATAAGATAAAGGATTATAGGAGCAAACATAAATTTAAGCTTCATAAAGACAAGTAAGAGAAGAGACATGTTCAATGGAACATAAATCCAAAGGAGGAAGGATGACTTTAAAATCTGTGTATATTTTAAGTATTATAAATGGATACAAAATGGTTGTAAGAGCCAAAATGGTATGTGACTCGTATTCACCATCAAGCTTTTAATTGGCATGTTTAATTTATTTTATATTAAGGAGGAACATGAGAATTAATATAACACATATAAAAACACAAAGTCAATGGAAATGCCAACTTTAACCAACTTCTAATAAAAATTATGGCATCTTTGCCTACCACCATCATCATATTGATGTGATTCATCACTACAATAATATAATACTAGCATTTGCACCAAAAGGGTGCAAATATATGCTGATAGAAGTGTAGATGAATATAAAGTGACGCAGAAGTAGCACTGTAGGAAACAAGGATGTGGACATTTCAGGCATGAAGAAACAGGAGGCTAAAGTATTGGTAAAGTAGAGTTTTGCAAGTAGGTAAAAGTGCATTGTAGAATCTGCAATATATCGGTTCTATATTAGCAAGCTTATAACTAAACTAGAAGCAATCTTCGAGGAGAAATCATATTGATATTCTACCATCTTATTTGAACAACATCCTGGAGATTATGATGATAAGTTGTTTGGGTGGGTGAGACAAAAAAACAAATGAGAAACATGCATTTCATGGGATGCTCAAAAGCCTAAACGAATTGAATTGGTGTCCTTCTTTCCTGCAATTTAAGGAATCCCCGAGTATTTTTATCATGTTTTGATTTTGGATGGGCAACAAGTGGATTATGTGCTCTCATTCTTGTTTTAAAGTTTAGAAAATGAAGCTTGGATGACTAGATAGGTTGAAAATGACAACAATTTTTTTTCAAACAAAACATGAAAATTTTGAAAACATGATCTCTGTTGGAATTTGGGAGAATGTGGAATAAATATTTCCTCAAGGATGAAGTTGTAGATTATGCAATTCCTATTGCATGTATCAAGGATTTGATACCTTGTTTTCCAACAATTTTTGTTTCAGAAGTATTTGGAACTATAATGTACAGGAATGTTGTTCACTTTGGAACCCTTTGGAAGAGGAGATCAATTCCACTATAACGCAAAGGGATACACAAATTAGAAAAGTTGAGCATTATGAAATTACTTTTGATTATGCATGTGTGCTTCCAGTGGGTTAATAAAATGTCTTGATGAAGGTAATGCTTGTTAAAAAATAAAAATACATAGTTGCAAAAGCACTTTACCTTTTAATTCAGCGCTCTAACAAAATTGAACAACATTATGTAATTTGAAGTGGCAACAAGGAATTTTTGGATTGTCCTAACGTGGATGGAATTAATCCATGGAGTTATTGTCACTTCGAAGTTGAAATAACCATGGATCACAAGCTTTATACCCAATTCTTCGGAAGTAAGATTCATCATTCCTCCCGTATTCATAACCTCACAATGTATTTGCAAATCTTAAATTGTTGTGGATGCAACAACCATGGTCATCATGAACATGCAGACTCCTAAATCCCTCGAAATTAAAATTGATTGTACATCCATGCAATCTGATGGAGCAACACCACATTCAATCGTTGATTTTGATCCCTCGAAACTAAACTTGATTGTACATCCATGCAGTCTGATGGAGCAACAATATTCCAACCCTTGATTTGTTGCTCGATGGTCCCGATGTTTAAACTTACAATTGAGTTGAAAATGGAACTAAATTGGTCTTAAATATGATTATATTACTAAATTGACCTTATATGTGATTAAGGCCAATTTAAAAGAAATAAATACAAGTATTCCACAATTGGAATGGAATATTGAATCCATTGCATTCACTGATTTTCTTAGAAATAGATATGGGGTGTTCGTGTGAGCTTGTTATGAAAATTGTTAAATCCGTTAAACTCTTCTCCCTAAGTTCTTGAAAACATTATATGTGTGGTTTTAATGTTTTTTATGGTATTTTCGAATTGATATTGTGTGTTATATTTATAAGAAACACTCATTATTAGCTTTTATTAGTTGATGATGAAATAAGTTTTCACTTAGAAAGTTAGATATTTCAAAATATGATATAATTTCAATTTAAAAATATCATAAACAATAATATTAATTAAATTTAGATTTAAAAAAAATTAATATTTCTATTTAAGATATTTATTAAATTAACTACAAAGCTGCAACTAATATTTGTCCAACATCAATTATATTGACAATTAATAAAGATTATTTGAGGAAGATTAAAGTTCAAAATCAATCAACCACCACTAATGATTAACATGTGTTTGAAGCCAGCTCTCTAATACTTAGCGTTGAGAGTTGGAGCCTCTCACTCCATCTTATATATTTAATAAATATATTTTTATTTATCATTTTAAAATTATTCATATTTTATAATTATTAAACGTTTTGGATTAAAAATATACATTAAGTATTTTATATTACTATTTTGTATTTATTAACTTATAAATAACATGTGCTCAAATCTGAGTAAGTATTTTAAAACGTTCTATATTTTAAATTTTTTAAGATGAAGCCAAATTCAAGCATCCAAACCTCTTTTTAATTACGCCGTAAGGCGTATTTATTTGAAAACAACTTTGCTAGCTGCCTATGTGTACTATTCATGATCGTCAAATGTCTTGTTAGACGATTGAAGAAAGGTAAGCCATAGATATAAAATAGTTAAAAAAAAAAACATAACCCAAAATCTTAATATGGAATTTTCAACATTAATCAGTCACTCATTCGCTGCAGAGCCGCATTTGCTGCAGAGAAGGGGCAACTGGAAGAACAGAGCCGCATTTGCTGCAGAGAAGGGGCAGCTGGAAGAATGAGGAGGGAGAGCTGCAGCCGCAGTTGGAAGAACCAGCAACAATAGTAGTTATTAGTTTGTTCTGGTAGTTTTGAGATTGTCTTTTAAATGTCTTTCGTTTATTCATTCTTATCTATCTCATTTCCTGTTGTCTGTTATAGTGAAGAACTGAACTGAAGAAACTTGCTGCTGAGCGAGTGCTGTTGCGTTGCCTGTGAGTGCTGCTGACTGCTGCAGTCTGTTCCAGTTTGCGTCTGGTCACCAGTGTTAGGTATGGCGTTCATAACCCCTGTAACGATGGGTATTCCCACTTTAAAGGTCGTTGTTGAGTGGATTGCGAAACACCAGATCTCTATCCTACAAAATTAAGCCAGTCCAAAGGGGTTACCTGTAGTCGATGATCGCCTCCAAGGATTTTAATACTGAAAACATGCTCATTGTCATCCAGTATTTCTAATCTTTCTCTGCTTTCTGTAGCTGGTAGGCCAGATTTGACATTAACATTTCTTATGCTTCCTACTGTTACACCGCCACTCACACTCCAACTATGAACAAAGGGTTTCTACTTTTTTGGTTGGTCAAATGTTCTCAGTATCAACCAAACCTGCACATGACACACACATGCTCATTGTTATCCAGTATTTCTAATCTTTCTGTGCTTGCTGTAGCTTGCAATAACTTTATAAATTCTTAGCTGGGAATGATCCTTCTAGAATCAACAGCTTATCCTCAAAGAAAACAGAGCAGTGAGATTCTAAGATATTCCATCATTTTCTCTCGGGCTTGCATTGCAGAAGCAGTTTTATTGTTATTATTTGTACAATTATTTGTCTTCAAAATAGTTTTTTTCTTATAGAAAACTATAGCTCTAATTTGAAATGTTAGGTGGAATTCAGGGTTCTTGATCCAAACCATCGATTTAGAAGCAGGAGTAAGAATTAAAACAACCTTCAACAAAGCCACACCGATTTCTGGTTTTTTGTGTACAACGGTGAACCTGTTTTGGCTTCCTTCTTTTAAATATGGTATATCAGTAGGCAAATGGTTTAAAAAAATCAATGGTTTTGAATCTCCAACTACATCTTTCTGGTTTGCTTTAAATTAGGGCTATGCAGCCAATTAGAAGAGCCAAAGATGAGGCGTTCTATGGAAATGTCAATTATGGATACAAAGATGTTATTAAACGGGTAGGGGTTTGTCACTAAGGTTGGGCAAGGACGAGGTGTTATTGTTCATCACCATATTCAAACACATAAATATTTCAAAACCAATCCCAGATCCATACTTGAAGACACTGGAACATTTTAACATTTCACCAAGTAGTATATATTCTCTCGAATATTCTCTTTTGGGATGAAGGAAGTGTTGATAGTCCATCTGGAATTTGAAAACTGGAACAACATGGTTCCTTATGGACAAGAAGGTTCCAACATGGAACATCCTTTAGAAATTCTCTGCCATTGGGTTGGGATGGTGTTCCCTTTGTAAAGGAGATGAAGAATCCACTGCACATTTATTCAAGCAATGCCCTTTCTTTAACCAGGTGTGGGATGTATGCAAGTTATGTTTTTCTTCAGTTTTCAACAGCTTATCCTCAAAAAAAACAGAGCAGTGAGATTCTAAGATATTCCATCATTTTCTCTCGAGCCTGCATTGCAGAAGCAATTTTATTGTTTCAAAGAGAAAAAAATAGTTAGGAGTGCAGGGCTTGCTAGATAGACTCGGCTTAGTTTAAGCCATAAGTTTGAAGAAAAGACAACAATCATGCCCTCTACAGCTTTGCAAATAAGGAGACTGGGTTCCCTGTTACAGAGTCCGAATTAAGGGTAGTGGATGAGCTCATCGACCTTATCTATCACCAAAGCACGCTTGACCAGCCAAAATGGCTGAGTCTCATCCATGCTTGCCCCCTCTAACTGCACTACAAAAGTGAAATAGATATCCCATCCAATGGAAAACTTGAAAAAGCTCTAGGCTACATTAAACTCAAAAAAATGATTTCTGCTGAAAATTTGTAACATAAATCTCTATCCTCCAAAATTAAGCCAGTCCAAAGGGGTTACCTGTAGTCGATGATCGCCTCCAAGGATTTTAATACTGAAAACATGCTCATTGTCATCCAGTATTTCTAATATTTATGTGCTTGCTGTAGCTGGCAGGCCAGATTTGACATTAACATTTCTTATGCTTCCTACTGTTACACTGCCCCTCACACTGCAGCTATGAACAAAGGGTTTCTACTTTTGTGGTTGGTAAAATGTTCTCAGTATCGACCAAACCTGCACATGACACACAGCTTCACTGTCTCGCATCAGAATGAACACATGACCATTACAAAGACAAATAAACTACCAACTAAGATGCGGAAATGCTAGATATAAACAGTGCAAGTCACAGTACAATGAGCAGAGGTTGAAAATGTTGTTTTATATTTTAGAGCCAAAACCAATGTAACCCCAATAAACTATTCATAAGTCAGTAGTATGTACTGTTTCTATGTCCGAAAGAGTTAGTGACATTGACCCTTGTGAATGTTAGTGGATTCCTTCAATTTTGTGTTCCATTTTATACAAACAATCATAAACTTTGAAAAGAAATAAAATTTACAGCAATGGGTGCTATAGAGTGTGCATTATCAGTGATCACAGAGGCAACCTTGCCTTTCCAATAACTTTATAAATTCTTAGCTGGGAATGATCCTTCTAGAATCAACAGCTTATCCTCAAAGAAAACAGAGCAGTGAGATTCTAAGATATTCCATCATTTTCTCTCGGGCCTGCATTGCAGAAGCAGTTTTATTGTTTATTATTTGTACAATTATTTGTCTTCAAAATAGTTTTTTTTAATAGAAAACTATAGCTCTAATTTGAAAGATGACATTGTTGACATTAAAATTTTTATAGGAGAGCCATGGGTTGATTGCAGATTTTTCCAACGGTCTTTTTCATTATACATTGGTTAAATTATACATAATTTTTCAAGTGAAAAATGTGTTTCAGTAGCTGCAAATTGTATGGTATAGAAGGGTTTTAATTGTGGGAATTCCAAGTATTTGTCAAATTAGGGCTATGCAGCCAATTAGAAGAGCCAAAGATGAGGCGTTCTATGGATACAAAGATGTTATTAAACTGGTAGGGGTTTGTCACTGAGGTTGGGCAAGGACGAGGTGTTATTTTTCATCACCATATTCAAACACATAAATATTTCAAAACCAATCCCAGATCCATACTTGAAGACACTGGAACATTTTAACATTTCACCGAGTAGTATATTTTCTCTCGAATATTCTCTTTTGGGATGAAGGCAGTGTTGATAGTCCATCTGGAATTTGAAAACTAGAACAACATGGTTCCTTATGGACAAGAAGGTTCCAACATGGAAAAAGACAACAATCATGCCCTCTACAGCTTTGCAAATAAGGAGACTGGGTTACCTGTTACAGAGTCTGAATTGAGGGCAGTGGATGAGCTCATCGACCTTATCTATCGACAAAGCACGCTTGACCGGCCAAAATGGCTGAGTCTCATCCATGCTTTCCCCCTCTAACTGCACTACAAAATTGAAATAGATATCCCATCCAATGGCAAACTTGAAAAAACTCTAGGCTACATTAAACTCAAAAAAATGATTTCTGCTGAAAAATTGTAACATAAATCTCTATTCTGCAAAATTAAGCCAGTCCAAAGGGGTTACATGTAGTCAATGATCGCCTCCAAGGATTTTAATACTGAAAACATGCTCATTGTCATCCAGTATTTCTAATCTTTTTGTGCTTGTTGTAGCTTGCAATAACTTTATAAATTCTTAGCTGGGAATGATCCTTCTAGAATCAACAGCTTATCCTCAAAGAAAACAGAGTAGTGAGATCTTGAATATTCCATCATTTTCTCTCGGGCACGTGCAGAAGCGAGTTTTATTGTTTATTATTTGTCTGATTATTTGTCTTCAAAAATAGTTTTTTTACGAAAACTATAGCTCTAATTTATAACGAAAATATGGGGTAAATTCGAGTTTTTGATCCAAGCCATTGATTTAGAAGCGAGACAGCCTATAAAACAACCTTCAACAAAGCCACACCAATTTACGGTTTTGTGTACGACGATGAACTACATTTTGGCTTCCCTTATTTAAATATGGTATATCAGTAGGCAAATGGTTTAAAAAAATCAATGGTTTTGAATCTCCAACTACATCTTTCTGGTTTGCTTTAAATTAGGGCTATGCAGCCAATTAGAAGAGCCAAAAATAAGGCGTTCTATGGAAATGTCAATTATGGATACAAAGATGTTATTAAACTGGTAGGGGTTTGTCACTGAGGTTGGGCAAGGACGAGGTGTTATTGTTCATCACCATATTCAAACACATAAATATTTCAAAACCAATCCCAAATCCATACTTGAAGACACTGGAACATTTTAACATTTCACCGAGTAGTATATTTTCTCTCGAATATTCTCTTTTGGGATGAAGGCAGTGTTGATAGTCCATCTGGAATTTAAAAACTGGAACAACATGGTTCCTTATGGACAAGAAGGTTCCAACATGGAAAAAGACAACAATCATGCCCTCTACAGCTTTGCAAATAAGGAGACTGGGTTCCCTGTTACAGAGTCCGAATTGAGGGCAGTGGATGAGCTCATCGACCTTATCTATCACCAAAGCACGCTTGACCAGCCAAAATGGCTAAGTCTCATCCATGCTTGCCCCCTCTAACTGCACTACAAAAGTGAAATAGATATCCCATCCAATGGAAAACTTGAAAAAGATCTAGGCTACATTAAACTCAAAAAAATGATTTCTGCTGAAAATTTGTAACATAAATCTCTATCCTACAAAATTAAGCTAGTCCAAAGGGGTTACTTGCAGTCGATGATCGCCTCCAAGGATTTTAATACTGAAAACATGCTCATTGTCATCCAGTATTTCTAATCTTTCTGTGCTTGTTGTAGCTTGCAATAACTTTATAAATTCTTAGCTGGGAATGATCCTTCTAGAATCAACAGCTTATCCTCAAAGAAAACAGAGCAATGAGATTCTAAGATATTCCATCATTTTCTCTCGGGCCTACATTGCAGAAGCAGTTTTATTGTTTATTATTTGTACAATTATTTGTCTTCAAAATAGTTTTTTTTTATAGAAAACTATAGCTCTAATTTGAAATGTCAGGTGGAATTTAGGGTTTTTGATCCAAGCCATCGATTTAGAAGCAGGAGTAAGAATTACAACAACCTTCAACAAAGCCACACCAATTTCTGGTTTTTTGTGTACAACGGTGAACCTATTTTGGCTTCCTTCTTTTAAATATGGTATATCAGTAGGCAAATAGTTTAAAAAAATCAATGGTTTTGAATCTCCAACTACATCTTTCGGGTTTGCTTTAAATTAGGGCTATGCAGCCAATTAGAAGAGCCAAAGATGAGGTGTTCTACGGAAATGTCAATTATGGATACAAAGATGTTATTAAACTGGTAGGGGTTTGTCACTAAGGTTGGGCAAGGACGAGGTGTTATTGTTCATCACCATATTCAAACACATAAATATTTCAAAACCAATCCCATATCCATACTTGAAGACACTGGAACATTTTAACATTTCACCGAGTAGTATATTTTCTCTCGAATATTCTCTTTTGGGATGAAGGCAGTGTTGATAGTCCATCTGGAATTTGAAAACTGGAACAACATGGTTCCTTATGGACAAGAAGGTTCCAACATGGAACATCCTTTAGAAATTCTCTGCCATTGGGTCGGGATGGTGTTCCCTTTGTAAAGGAGATGAAGAATCCACTGAACATTTATTCAAGCAATGCCCTTTTTTTAACCAGGTGTGGGATGTATGCAAGTTATGTTTTTCTTCAGTTTTCAATAGCTTATCCTCAAAAAAAACAGAGTAGTGAGATTCTAAGATATTCCATCATTTTCTCTCGGGCCTGCATTGCAGAAGCAGTTTTATTGTTTCAAAGAGAAAAAATTAGTTAGGGGTTTTTTAAAGTTTTCACGTCCCAGTTTTGCCAACTTTGTTGATTTCCTGATTTAATGACCTCCAAGGAGCACCATTAACTCGGAGGAGAATTCTAATTATTATGAATCTACACCCTTTACACGCATTTAGGGAGCTTGATAATATTTGGTGTATCTTTTAAAATAAAACATGCTCTTGGGCTCTGGTCTAAATTTAAGCAGCTTGCTAAGATCCTACTGCAAAGCCAAATCACTATTCACTACAAAATACATTTGACATGAACAAGTACTAGACAAAAGGATCAAATTAAAATAATATAGAAACCTTTTAAGAAATCTGATAAATTGCAGGGCTTGATAGATAGACTCGGCTTAGTTTAAGCCACAATTTTGAAGAAACGACAACAATCATGCCCTCTACAGCTTTGAAAATAAGGAGACTGGGTTCCCTGTTACAGAGTCCGAATTCAGGGCAGTGCATGAGCTCATCGAACTTATATATCACCAAAGCATGCTTGACCAGCCAAAATGGCCGAGTCTCATCCATGCTTGCCCCCTCTAACTGCACTACAAAAGTGAAATAGATATCCCATCTGGTTTGCTTTAAATTAGGGCTATGTAGCCAATTAGAAGAGCCAAAGATGAGGCGTTCTATGGAAATGTCAATTATGGATACAAAGATGTTATTAAACTGGTAGGGGTTTGTCACTGAGTTTGGGCAAGGACGAGGTGTTACTGTTCATCACCATATTCAAACACATAAATATTTCAAAACCAATCCGAGATCCATACTTGAAGACACTGGAACATTTTAACATTTCACCGAGTAGTATATTTTCTCTCGAATATTCTCTTTTGGGATGAAGGCAGTGTTGATAGTCCATCTGGAATTTGAAAACTGGAACAACATGGTTCCTTATGGACAAGAAGGTTCCAACATGGAACACCCCTTAGAAATTCTCTGCCATTGGGTCGGGATGGTGTTCCCTTTGTAAAGGAGATGAAGAATCCACTGAACATTTATTCAAGCAATGCCCTTTCTTTAACCAGGTGTGGGATGTATGCAAGTTATGTTTTTCTTCAGTTTTCAACAGCTTATCCTCAAACAAAACAAAGCAGTGATATTCTAAGATATTCCATCATTTTCTCTTGGGCCTGCATTGCAGAAGTAGTTTTATTGTTTCAAAGAGAAAAAAATAGTTAGGAGTTTTTTAAAGTTTTCACGTCCCAGTTTTTCCAACTTTGCTGATTTCCTGAGTTAATGACCTCCAAGGAGCACCATTAAATCGGAGGAGAATTCTAATTATTCTGAATCTACACCCTTTACACGCATTTAGGGAGCTTGATAATATTTAGTGTATCTTTCAAAATAAAACATGCTCTCGGGCTCTGGTCTAAATTTAAGCAGCTTGCTAAGATCCTACTGCGAAGCCAAATCACTATTCACTACAAAATACATTTGACATGAACACGTACTAGACAAAAGGATCACATTAAAATAATATAGAAACCTTTTAAGAAATCTGATAAATTTCAGGGCTTGCTAGATAGACTCGGCTTAGTTTAAGCCACAAGTTTGAAGAAAAGACAACAATCATGCCCTCTACAGCTTTGCAAATAAGGAGACCGGGTTCCCTGTTACAGAGTCCGAATTCAGGGTAGTGTATGAGCTCATCGACCTTATCTATCACCAAAGCAGGCTTGACCAGCCAAAATGGCTGAGTCTCATCCATGCTTGCCCCCTCTAACTGCACTACAAAAGTGAAATAGATATCCCATCCAATGGAATACTTGAAAAAGCTCTAGGCTACATTAAACTCAAAAAAATGATTTCTGCTGAAAATTTGTAACATAAATCTCTATCCTCCAAAATTAAGCCAGTCCAAAGGGGTTACCTGTAATCGATGATCGCCTCCAAGGATTTTAATAATGAAAACATGCTCATTTTCATCCAGTATTTCTAATCTTTCTGTTCTTGCTGTAGCTGGCATGCCAGATTTGACATTAACATTTCTTATGCTCCCTACTGTTACACTACCCCTCACACTGTAGCTATGAACAAAGGGTTTCTACTTTTGTGGTTGGTAAAATGTTCTCAGTATCGACCAAACCTGCACATGACACACAGCTTCACTGTCTCGCATCAGAATGAACACATGACCATTACAAAGACAAATAAACTACCAACTAAGATGCGTAAATGCTAGATATAAATAGTGCAAGTCACAATACAATGAGCAGAGGTTGAAAATGTTGTTTTATATTTTAGAGCCAAAGCCAATGTAACCCCAATAGACTATTCATAAGTCAGTAGTATGTACTGTTTCTATGTCCGAAAGAGTTAGTGACATTGACCCTTGTGAATGTTAGTGGATTCCTTCGATTTTGTGTTCCAGTTTCTACAAAAAATCATAAACTTTGAAAAGAAATAAACTTTACAGCAGTGGGTGCTATAGAGTTTGCATTATCAGTGATCACAGAGGTAACCTTGCCTTTCCAATAACTTTATAAATTCTTAGCTGGGAATGATCCTTCTAGAATCAACAGCTTATCCTCAAAGAAAACAGAGCAGTGAGATTCTAAGATATTCCATCATTTTCTCTCGGGCCTGCATTGCAGAAGCAGTTTTATTGTTTATTATTTGTACAATTATTTGTCGTCAAAATATTTTTTTTTATGGAAAACTATAGCTCTAATTTGAAAGATGACATTGTTGACATTAAAATTTTTATAGGAGAGCCATGGGTTGATTGCAGATTTTTCCAACGGTCTTTTTCATTATACATTGGTTAAATTATACATAATTTTTCAAGTGAAAAATGTGTTTCAGTAGCTGCAAATTGTATGGTATAGAAGGGTTTTAATTGTGGGAATTCCAAGTATTTGTTATGCTACAAATTGTATGAGTCAACATGCTAGAAATTGTATGGGGTTTTTGCCAACTTCATTTGTTTTTTATCTTTATTGTTCTAAGACACAGTATTATGTTATTTTCTTATGCAAACAAGCATTATTATCTCATTCAATATTGAAACATTTTATGTTTTTCATTTCAGCATATTGAACAATTTCATATTTCTTTCATGAAGGTGTTCATATTACTAAAAGAGCTCCCATATGCATTGAAAATTCAAAATTGAATTATAGTATTTAAGAACATCATAGTATTTTCTAACTAATATGTGTTGGGTCTCTACACAAGTAAAAGATTTAGTTTGTGACTATCATATTATTTCTGGAAAAACATCATAGATTTTTTTTTCCTACAAGAAAAACTACAAATAATAGTAAAAACCATATGATGACTCTAGAAACAAGCTAACCTAAAGTTATGTTGTATCTATCTATGAAAAGAATGAACCTATAGTTAATGAATTTTAATAGGCTACATAAAATTATGGATTCAAAATTTAGTGTTTGTAATTGAATGGAAATGATAATCATAGGTAAATCTAAGTGTTTGTAATTCAATGAAAATGATAATCATAGATAAATCTAGGTTAAAAAATAAATTTAAAAATATATATATATATATATATATATATATATATATATATATATATATGTAGACTGCATTAATATAAGTATTTTTATTAATTTACGTAGGTTTTAATTGTAGGACTTCCAACCATCTGTTTCCTCAAATATTTTTTTATCCTTTGCATGTTAATTTAGCTGAAAATCATATTGTTATGTTACAAATTGTATGGGGCGACATACTAGAAATTGTATGGGGTTTTTGCCAATTTCACTTGTTTTTAATCGTTATTGTTCTAAGACATAGTATTATGTTATTTTATTATGAAAATCAACATGATTATTTCATTTATTATTGAAGTATTTTATGTTTTTCATTTTAGCATATTGAAGAATTTGATATTTCTATTTTGAAGGTATTCATATTACTAACACCTTCAAGTAAAAGATTTTCTAAAGATTTAGTTTGTGACTCTTTCATATTATTTTTGGAAAATTTTAGTATTTGTAATTAAATTAAAATAATAATCATAGATGAACTGAAGAAATATTATTTTCCTATGTATTGTACAACATTCTTTCTAACACCATCAACATTTTTTATGATTTAGTTTTTTATATTCAATATAATCATTAGTTTTAACTTAACTAATATTTATATACAAATTATCCCTAATTTTTATATATTAAAATTTAGATTAATTTATATTAATTTTTAACTTACATCTACCCAATAATGGTCCACTTCAGCTCTTTTTAACTTCTCATGTAGTTCTATAGGATTCGTAATTATACATCTAACTGAAAACGAGATATAAACAATTTTAATTCTTCTTTTATCTTCGTTTTCAGAAAATGGCAACAAATCTTACTGAAAATGCTATTTCCTATGTTAACATCTCCAAAAGGTTTCCACATATCATCAGCTCCATATTTCTTTCATAGCGTATCATTTCTACCTATTACCAACAACTTAATTCACTCATTATTAATAAATAGTTTAAATTAATAAATTCGTTTTATATTTCTTAACTATTTGCTTCTAACCTTTTCTATCTTTTCACACAGAACATATCGACTCAAACATATCACAGCTACAAAACCACTGCATTCCATATATAGCATCTCTTACAGGTTTCCAAATATTATCAACTCCATAAAATTTTAAGCACACAACATTTCTACCTACTAACATTACCCTCATTTACTGAGTATTAATAAATGGTTCAAAATATACATTCTTGATATAATGCTTACCTATTTGCATCTAACAGTTTCTTTGTTTTCAAACAGAACAGATGGACTCCCTGATATCGCAACTACATAACTACAGCACAGAGATAGATGCAACAATTCATTCATTGCAGGCGATACAGAAAAGATTCCTGCCAGTCCTAAATCCAAATGTGCCACTATACAGACTGCGACCAACTATAGATTTATTACTCAAAATAAAATCCACTATCAAACGTATAATCCACATACATGAACGAGATAAATTGAGAAAAGCAAGAACAGAATGGCATTCCAGAAATAGGCATCTGCAATTCCGAATAAATCTCCAATGGTGTTCAGTCTGCCATCGATCGACCTGCATCTACGACTGAACATTTCCAATCACATATTACAGGTAACTTCAATTTCAATCATTATAACTTCTTCACAATAGAAATCACACAACACCTCATTGTAGTCAACTAGAACAAGTTATTCTACATTTTCAAATAAATATATATTCCTCTAATTTCTCCAAAAAAAAAATAATTCTTTGCAGGTTCCTTACTACATCAGCATATCTCTTGCCTCTTCACCAACCTCAGCATCAATCATCCTCTTCATGATATACTTGTAATATTTTACAAAAAATACAATTTCATTGCAAAATACTAACATGCAATGTACAGTTCTCCAATTGCACACTCTTCAAAATTACACTTAAAACATTGTACATTCTTAAAATTTCACGTATTAGAAATAAATTTCCATATTTCTTTTCAACTATGAAAATGCAATCTCCATTTCAAACATTATACATTCTATATACATATCTCCAATGACATTATAATATAACTTTCTTTTCAACTATCAAAATGCAATGTCTATTTCAAACATTATACATTCTGTATACATATCTCCAATGACATATAATATATCAAAACAATTACAGCTACTCTCATTCTACCATCTTCCTTACGGCGTTTCCTTTGCAACATTAGGTGCAATTGCTAGTTACATATTTTAATTTTGGTTAGTACCCATGTGAAAGAGTAATTGCTGACCATTTTGTAATATAGCTCCAACATACGAAATTAATTAATCCATTATTACTAGCAGTTGTCCATAAAGGTGCAAAGATACATCGAAGGTAGTTCATCTCGTCAGCGAGCAACCAATGGGAAAACAACAATCTAAAACCTATGTCACCAAAACATTGTTTAGCGAGACAAATATAAAAATCATCACCTGACTGCTATAAAATATCCTGCAAACACAAGTTATTCTGCAAATGACACGAAACACTTGCATCAAATTTTATTAATTTGTGCAATGCCCATATTAAACTTCTCAAAATAAAATGCAGTTTTAATAAATATATAACCAACGGATTAGAATACTCTCTTAGTTTGGTTTGTTGATCTGTATTCTGTAACTAGTTATCGGGAAGTTTCTAAGTTTCAAGACACTGATCTGGATGTTTTCAAAGCTCAGGGTGCGGATAGAGAGAAGCTTCATGTATAAAAAAAAGAGAGTATAAAAACACATCTATATAGTAAAAAATAATCATCTTAGTATATTTCACTCCAAATCGCTAGAGATAATGTGATCTTTAAACGCAGTTACATACTTGACAGAAACTTTTCAAAGTCATTTTTTGAGAGGTCACTTTATAGTTGGTTTTTCAAAGTGGTTTTTGAGATTTTGATTTTTTTTAGGGTTATAGAGTATTCATTTTTGTTATTCAAATGTTGTTTTAATTGTTTTTTTTTCTTTTTTTAAATAATATTTTTATAGTTTTTTCATTTTTGATTTGAATATATAATAAAAGAAAACCTAATTTTTTTCATTTCATCTTAAACTATATATACACAAATTAAAGAAAGAAAAAAATCAAATTCCTTTAGGGGAGGTAAGGAAGGGAGCATTGGAATTCTCAAAATTTCCGTAAGGCCCTTACCTTTCCCTAATGAATTTCCCCTCGCATTCCCTTCCCTACCCCTTAATCCTCCCTCCCACTCCTACAATGTCAAAGCCTATCTTTATAAAAAAAAAAGTCAAATTGTTAACGTTGAAAAGGGTGGTGAATTCTCAAAATCATCCCCAATGCCACCAACATTTTCCTATGTACATCCTTAACTTAAGTCCTATTTATTTCCCTAACCCATCAAAACCCCTCTCCCTCCCTCCATGTTGAAGTCATCGCTTCTATCTAGTAGCTATATGGTGGAATGGAAGGTTCACCCCTGTTGTTCTCCCCCTTAGATTTGACAAAGGGGTGGGAATGGGGACAAAGGGGGTGGAAGTAGTTGAACGATGGGCGAAGATGATTTCCTTAAATTCAACTTTTATCTTTTTCTTTATTTTTTCTTTATTAGTTCTTTCTTTTTCTTTCTTTATTAGCTCATTTATTTTTTGGTTTTTCTCACGATTTTTTTTCTTCCTTCTTACTTACATATTGTTTTGTTGCTTGGTTTTTAATATTTTTCTTTTCTAATTTCTCTCATTTTTTTCATGATTTTCATTTTTTTCTATTTTGATATTTTGTAATGTTTTATTAAAAAAAAGTGTTTTCATAGTTTGTCTTAAAAGTAGTTAGAATTCCTATTAAAAAAAAATCTACTTTTTTCATTATCATTATTATATTTTTATTTTAAGTTATGTGAGAAATGATTTACGATAAATTAGAGATTTATGCTCATTTTTTGTTTTCTTATTCTAAATTAACTATTTAGAAGTGGATATTTTTAAGGTTGATTTAATATGATTTTGTTATGGTTTAGGTTATGGTTTTAAAAATGTTGTAATTTTAAACAAAAAAAAACAAATTTGCAACTAGTAGCACCACTTTTCAATTCGATTGTTTATTTTAAATTTTTTATTATAACAATATTAGTTGTTAGGGCCATGGCTTGAAAAATGTTGTAATTTTAAGCTTAAAAAACAAAGTTATTGACCTGAGAGTGAATTTTAAATTTTATGGTTTATTTTAATATTTTGATTATAACAAGAGTGATTGTTTAATTCATGGTTCCAAACAAGTTTTAATGTTAATGTCACAAAAAAATATGTCACTCATAGTAACACTTCTCAATTTTGGGGGTTGACTTTAGAATTGTTGTTAGTAACAATATGGTTTTTTAACATCGTAAATGCAAAATGTTGTAACTTTAACCCGGAAAAATAAATGTGCTACTCATAGAGCCACCTTTTGATTTGATAGTTCATTTGGTCTTTTTAATATAAAATGTGAGTTTTTAGAGCCAATGTTGTTGCTTTTATAATATGCCATATTAACTAGGTAGTTAAACTACATTATGATCTATTTGCATTTTCTTGTTTATTATTTATGGAATGATGTTAGAATATTGACACTTTATTATATGCACATGTGGACCTACATATATGTGAATATTATGAATATTTAATATTCATGTGATTAATGAAGGATGTTGTGTGATTTGTTTTTAGCAAGTTTCAAATGAAAAGATTTGTTACATAAATAATAGTTGGAATGATATGTTTTAACAAATCAATTATACCATGCACTTGATGAATAATATGGCAATGGCATGTTAATAGTTTTATGGTTATGCATGACCTTGTGTTGCAATCTAACCTATAGGTTGAATGGGCTATATGATGACTTGATTCATCCACTTTTCTAACCGGGCATGGCTGCGATACCACTTGTCGAGTTACGGACACCACATATCTCCACAATGGTATGATATTGTCCACTTTGGGCCTAAGCCCTCGCGGCTTTAACTTATGGGCTTTACCCCAAAGGCCTCATACCAATGGAGATGTTTTTCCATCCTTATATACCCATGATCTCCCCACTTCTAGTCAATGTGGGACTTTGGTCGTATACCATGAGTTTCATAACATTTGGTATCAGAGCTTTGGATTCTAGGGTTTCACTGCTCCAAAAAGGTTACCGTGGAATTTTCGCTATAATTTTTTTTCTACAAAGGTTCAGAAGCTGAAATTTGTACCACGAGAAGCCAAAATCCTGAGAAACTTCGTGTAAAAATTTTAGTTCTTGATTCGCAATATTTTCGGATATATGATCTGTGGAAGTTAGGGTTTTTGCAGGCTCTCGAATTTCATCTAAGAGAGGTGACCTTGGGAAAATCATCATAACTCTCTCTCTAAGCATCAGATTGGACTTCTATAAAAAGTGGCTGAAATAACACGAAATTTGGTTTCTTGTGTATCAATTTCAGAGCCGGAGGAGGAAATAGTGACATGTGGCACGTCGTACAAATTTTCTCTACTGAACCAATCTATAATTAGTTCATTGTGGGAGATTGGGCATAAATTTGTATTGCAGCATTCAAATCAGGTCAGACTCGTGGCATTCGAAAGCAGATTCAGTGGGATACTACAGGACCGAATTTCAGATATTGAAGATCCAAAATCATAGAGATAATTTAGTTTCAATATCGAGCTCCTCAAAAGCAAGAAAAATGTGTGTATTTTTCTCAAATTGCATAAGTCTTGTTTGAAAAATCAGTTTGAAGTGATTCCAAGGGTATATTGAAGTATAAATACCAGTATTGGGTTCTAAAATGCCCCCTAAAAAGATTTCAACACCCATTAAGCCCTAAGAATACTCTACTATGACTCATGAAGATGAAGAAGTGCAACATGATATATCAAAATTACAAGAGCAAGTGCACCAAATTTTGCTCTGGCAAAGAGCAACAAAAAATGAAATGGAAGTTTTGAAGAAAGGCGTGGAAGCTATGATGGATGGTTTGAAAAAGGGCATGGAAGCTAATATGGATGGTTTGAAGAAAGGCATGGAAGCTAAGATGGATGGATTGCATAATGGCTTGGAAGACATGGAAGCTAAGATCGATGGTATAGAAGAAAAAATGAAAGACAACATGGAAGACATGAAGAATTATCTAAAAGCAGATATGGAAGGTTTGACGAAGTTGATACAAGAAATGATTCCTAATGGTGAAACTATAGTAGAGGAAACTCATGATGAGAACAAAATAAATGTTAATCATGATTTCATAAACTCTAATGTTGGATTGAAGACCCACAATATTCCAAAGATCAATATGAGGAAGTTTGATGGTAAGGATCCCATAACACGGATTCTTTAGATGGAGCAATATTTTTATCTCAATAATGTGCAAAACACACAAAAGGTACGCATTGAAACTTTATATTTAGAACAAAACACATTTGTATGGTTTCGATGGCTTTTCTCCTATAAAAAAAAATGTCACTTGGTCAATTTTTACAAAGGAAATGATAGCACATTATGAGGATACAGAGAGCAACACCTTCTTTAGCCAATTGATAAATCTCAAACAAAAGCGTTCAGTGGTGGAGCACATTGAGGACTTCCAAAAATTGAATATAAGGGTAACTGATATTCTAGAGGAACACAATATTGATGTCTTCATACATATTTTAAAGGATAACATCCAACATGAGGTTTTCCTTTGGGAACTTGATTCATTGTAGAAGGCATTCAGGTTGGCAAGAAAAATTGAATGTAAAATTATGGCGACAAGGAAGCCTACCACTCACATCTATAAAGATGGAAGTGTTTCTACTCCTAGACTTCCACAACCTACAAGGTTGACACCACTCAAATTGGAGAAAAAAATCTCAAAGGCTTCACTTTCTGATTTGTGATAGAAAATACACTAAGGTCTAAGTTGAGTGAGAAGAAAATATTTTACATAGATTGTGAAGAGGAGAAAAAATGAACAAAAACTTGAAAGAGGATACAAACAAAAGAGCAGCCATGAAGAAAATAATAAATAAAGTCTTACCATATCGACCAACAATAGTTGGCGATTACCACTCCTCAAACTCTCAAGATAGAAGGACATATCAAGAAGAAAAAGGTAATAGTTTTGATTGATTCGGGTAGTACCCATAATTTTATTCATTGTAAGGTAGCCAAGGAATTGAATTTCTTCCAGTTATTCTCCACACACCTAGTGGATGCAACCTTGATCAAGCCTCTACCCACGTGGCGAAGAAGACGAGCTGGGGAGGACAGGGTGGCCAAGAAGTTGGACCGCTTTCTCCTTAATGAAGATCTAGTGGCTGGAATCTCAGTTTCTAAGCACTGGGTAGGGGAGGGTGGAATATCTGATCACTTGCCTAGCCTGCTCGAAATTAAAGGTCTGCACAAGAAGCCTTGGGCCCCCTTCATGTTTAATCCAACATGGCTTAAAGATGAATATTTTACCTCCATGTTCCATGCTACGTGGAGAAGGGATAGGCCAAGGGAACCAGGAAATTTGAGTAGGAATTTTATGGAGAATATCAAGGATATGAAAAAAGCTACTCTGGAATGGGCAAAGGCCAAGAAACTTAAGGAGGAGGAAGACCTTCGGAATATAAATGAATAACTAGAATTTCTTGAAATTCCGTAGGGGGCTGGATATGTCTCTACTAAAACAAGAGATCGCATAAAAATTATTGAAGATTCAAGGAAGAAAATTCTATTGGTTAGAGAGGAGATCTGACACCTTAAGAGTAGGGCTATTTGGCTGCAAGATGACGATGAGAACACAAATTTTTTTCAGAACTATGCAAAAGGGAGAAAAAACATCAATACAATCTAGGGTATGCAGATGGAATAAGGAGAGATGGTTCCCTCTTTTGAGGCAATCTTAGGCCTTCGAGTGAAACACTTCAAATCATTGTTCAGAGCCCCTTCGGAGGCTTCCATTTCTAAAGTTATCAGGGTGGCCTAGTTTTTCCCAAGATACATAGATGATGAAGGAAATGACAGTATCATGGAACCTGCTTCTAAGGAAGAAGTGGAGGACATCCTTAAGGCAATGCAGAAGGACAAGAGCCCTGGCCCAGATGGTTGGAAGGTGGGATTTTTCCAACATTTTTTGAGTTTCTGGGGGATGACTTACTGTAGGAGGTGGAAGAATCGAGAAGATCAGGATCTATCTATCCACCCTTCAACTCCACTTTCCTGGCTCTCATACCCAAAAAGTAACATCCGACGTCTTTTGATGACTTCGGGCCTATATCACTCTGTACTTGCATCTATAAAATCATTTCTAAAGTGATAATGAATCGTCTTAAGCCTTTCCTTTCCTGGAATATTTCTTTGGAGCAGTTTGGCTTTCTAGATGGAAGACAAATTCATGAGGCAGTGGAGGTGGCCCAAGAAACTCTCCATAGTTTAAAAAAGAGCAGAAAAAAAGGAGTTATAATCAAAATAGTTCTCTCCAAGGCTTACGACAGAATCAGTTGGATGTATATCTGGCTCCTCCTAACCCATCTTGGATTCTGGAATGATTTCATCAACTAGGTAATGGGGTGCATTTCGTCTTCAAGTATAACAGTCTTGATCAATGGGGTCACCTTGAATTTTTCAATGTTAAAAGAGGACTTCGCCAGGGATGCCCCCTCTCTCCCCTCCTCTTCCTTCTGGCAGCGGAAGGACTCAACTTGATGATACATAATGCAAAATGCAGGGGGGTTATAAAAGGAATTAAAGTAGTTGTTAACCTCATTGTTAACCACTTACTCTTTGTTGATGACATCCTTCTTTTCAGCAATGGTAGTATGGAAGACAGTCATCGTCTAAAGGAGGTCTTGGATATTTTTTTGAAGGCTACAGGTCTATGCATTAATTGAAAAAAATCCACAATCACAACAGCTGGTTTGTCAATAGCAGAAGTGGGAAGAATATCTGAGGTTCTTCAGTTTGAAGCAAAGACTCTATAGGACCCCTTCAAATACCTGGGCTTCTTCCTAAAGCTGGACTCTTATCGCATTTAGGAATGGCACTGGCTAGTTGCCAAGATTGAGACAAGGATGAAACACTGGAGGTTCAAATGGCTCTTTAAAGCAGGGAGGAGGGTGTTGATTAAATCTGTAGCTTTGGCTATTCTTGTCTATTGGGTTGATCTCTCATGGGTTCCGAGAAGTACTCTCTCCACAATCAATAAAATCTGTAGTTAGTTCTTATGGGTTGGATCAAATGAAGATCATGTTATGCCATGGGTGGCTTGGGAAAAGATAGCGCGCCCAAAAGCTTGGGGAGGGTGGGGTATTAAGGAGCTCCCCTCCTTCACGGCCTCTCTTGCTGCTAAATTGGGCTAGCACCTCATCACTCTGGACAATCTTTGGACGATTGTCATTAAGAGGAAATATATTGATCCTATGCCAATTCTGGAATGGATGCGCATGCCAAAAAAGAAAAAGAAAAATGCTTCAATTGTCTGGAAAGCTACTGTAATTTCGGTTAAGATCATTGAACAGGGTCTAGCATGGCATGTTGGGGATGGTTCTCAAGTAAGATTAGTTCATGATCCTTGGGTGGGATGCTCGGGGAGATTTTCCCTGTCTAGAGATCTCATTGACCATCTGGACCAAAGGGGGTTCAAAACTTTAAGTCATATTTCTATCCAAGGCCAGTCAATGATTTGGAAGCAAGCATGGCTGTCAGGGGAAGACCTTCAGCTTGAAGATAGGTGGCTCGCAGAGTGGCAGGGGTTTATCAATGATATTCAAAACTCCAATATTCGGATTCAAGAGAGATGGTATGAACTTAGATGGGTCCATGCTCCATCGGGTTGTTTCTCCCCAAAGTTTGGATACTAAAGGGTCCGGCAAAGACAAAGTTGTTTTCTGGTTCATCCTCTAGAACAAAGTCCCCTTATGGGATTTTCTCCAGCACAGGGGAAATATTGGCCCTGGATGGTGCTCTCTATGTAAGGCCAATCGAGAGTCTCCTCAACACCTCTTCCTTACCTGCCCTTTTAACATACAAATTTGGAATTAAACCCTTAGGCTTCTCAATATTTCTCAAAAATGGGAAGGAGCAGAAGTGAGGGAGGCATGGTTGACATGGTGGCAAGCCTCTCCAGATGATAGGGTCAGGAATCTTCCCATGCTGGTTGCTTGGGGAATTTGGATAGCAAGAAATAGAATCATCTTCCACGATAAAATTTTCCCTGTGAATCTACTTGTTGCAGAAGGCGCTTCCATCTTTGAATACATTCCTATCTCGGCCCAATCCCACCATCCCAGAGTCATTTTCAGGAGAATATCAGGGGGGATATTCCATGGGCTTACTTCGATGGGGCATCTGACCCACAAAGCAGATGTGGGGTAGGCCTATCCATTCATGAACCGTCTGTAAAAATTCTTAAAGCATCAGTTGGGCTCTGTCAAGGGACAAATAATTTTGCAGAATTAAAAGCTCTTCACCTTTTGCTTTGCTGGCTATCGTTTCTTGAGATAAAATATGTTCAAATATTTGGGGACTCTATGAATATCATAAAATGGTTTAATGGAACCCAGAGATGCCAAAATTTCATTTTATCTACTTTGCTTGATGAGGTAAATCTTGTAAAAGCCTATTTTAACCATATATCTGCTTGTCGCATTTACAAGGAACGAAATAATGAAGCAAACCTCCTATCTAAGGAGGGTTTTCATCAAGATATGGGGCACTCGGTAGCTTTAGCGGTTGAAGGAGGTTAGATCCGAGAGATCAAACAGCCTCATTATGCCCGCTAAGTTCCAGCTGCTCTCTTCTATTGCACATGAATTTTCTATTTATATTTTATTTTCAGTATGTAGATTTTGCATAAAACAGTTGAACAGGTCTATAATTTTTTGTCTTTGTTTCAAATTGTTTTCCTCACTGAGGAGATTCGAGAGACTGGTTATTTATTTGAACAAACTTAAGTCATAAAAACATAGAAAATTGGAATGGTTTCTAGCACCCAATTCTCGAATTTTGATGATTTAAAACAGATACAGTCTGCTTTCATCCATGTTTCGGTTTCTTCCTCTATAAAATAGGAAGTCTGGAGGCTGAAAGAAGATGTCATTTTAAATGATTTTGGACAAAGTTGGGAGGATCGATTCACACATCTCCTCACCAACTGAAACTCCATTTTTCCTTTGCTTAAGAAAGAAAGGAAAATTCAGTTCATTGAATGCTACATGCATATACTATGTAACCTTCTACTTACTTAATAGACGGTTCGATTTTTTCTTTGGAAAAAAAACACCAGAATGTCAAGTGATGGTTGCAAATGGAGGAACTATAAATTTCTCCAGAAAATGCCATAATATCAAGTCCAGTGCTTTCCATTCCAATGGGAGGTGTTGATGTTGTACTAGGAGTACAATGGTTACAATCTTTGGGGACGATAGCTTTTAATTTTCAAGAACTTTTCTTGAAATTTTTTCGGAAGGAAAGGAAGTTGAAATATGGGGTATC
Organism: Pinus albicaulis; assembly: GCA_034641835.2. Classification (NCBI taxonomy): domain Eukaryota; kingdom Viridiplantae; phylum Streptophyta; class Pinopsida; order Pinales; family Pinaceae; genus Pinus; species Pinus albicaulis. The sequence goes on from CM076578.1 coordinate 422,234,339, forward strand.
GCAGGGAAGTCGAGAAAGATAATAAGCTCTAATTTCATGAAAAATATTCTAAATAAATAAAAAAGAGGCGTAATTTCACAATTATGCTCGCTAGAAGTTCCAACATCAAAATCATCTATTTCTCCAAATCTCCAAAAAGTCTTGGACAATCATTCCAAAGTGTTTGAAACTCCCAAAGGACACCCACCTATTCGTGATCATGATCATGCTATTCATTTGATTCTAGGAAGTGTTCCTACAAACATCAGGCCTTACAGATATCCTTATGTCCAAAAGAGCGAAATTGAAGGTATGATTGCAGAAATGTTACAAGCCGGTATAATTCAACCTAGTCAAAGTTCTTTCTTTGCTCCAATAGTATTGGTGCACAAGAAGGATGGATCATGGCACATGTGTCTGAATTATAGGGAGCTCAATAAGCTCACTATTAAAGATAAATTTCGCATTCTTGTGATTGATGAATTATGGGATGAATTACATGGAGCAATTTATTTTACCAAGTTGGATCTTCGTTTGGGATATCATAAAATTAGAATGAAGACTGAAAATATTCCAAAAACAAAATTTCAAACTCATGAGGGTCATTATGAATTTTTGGTCATGCCTTTTGGCCTTACCAATGCACCTTCTATATTTCAAGGGTTGATGAATTCCATCTTAAAACCCTTCCTTAGGAAATTTGTGTTATTATTTTTTGATGATATACTAATCTAAAGTAGGTTTGGAAGGATCATGTTCAACATGTTGAAAGGGTGCTCAAACTATTGGAAGAGAAACAATTATATGCAAAAACCTCCAAACGTTTCTTTGGAGTACAAGAGGTGGAATATCTAGGTCATATTGTATCTCGCGAGGGTGTTAAGGTAGACCCTAACAAAATTAAATCCATTAAGGAATGGAAAGTACCCACAACCATAAAGAAGTTGTTAGGATTTCTCATGTTAACAAGTTATTATTGCAAGTTTGTTAATAATTATGGGAGAATAGCATCACCTCTAACATCATTATTGAAGAAATATGCATTTTCATGAACTCTTGAAGCAACTAAGACCTTTGATCATCTTAAAGAGGCGATGTACCTAGCACTAGTCTTAACTACACCAGAATTCACAAAAACCTTTATTGTGGAATGTGATGCCTCAGGAAATGGAATTGGTATGGTTTTAATGCAATAAGGAAGACCCATTTCTTTTGAAAGTCATCCAATCAAAGGAAAGTATTTATAGAAACCTATTTATGAGAAGGAAATGTTTGCAATACTACATGCACTAAATAAATAGTGACCTTACCTGATGGGAAGACACTTCAAGGTAAAACTGATCATGATAGTCATAAATATTTTTTGGAACAAAGACTATATTCAGAAGAGTAGAAAAAATGGATCACAAAGATTTTGGGTTATGCCTTTGAAATCGTCGACAAAAAATGGAACCTAAATGTTTTTTCAAATGCACTCTCAAGAAAGGATGAAGAGGTGGAAAAATTGTTTTGTGCCATTTCTATTATCCAACCAGGTTGGATAACCGAAACAGGGGATGAATGGAAGAAGGACGAAGAATTGTGGACACTCATTCAACAGTTGGAGCAAGATCCTAATACATTTGATACATTTAGTTGGAAAAATGATTCCTTATGGTACAAAGATCGCTTATATATTTGTAATAATTGCCAACTAAAACAAAATATTCTTTGGAATTGCACACATATCCCTTAGGAGGACACTCGATATTTCTAAAAACTTACCACAGGGTGAAGAAATAATGTTTTTGGGATGGCCTTAATTCTAATATTCAAAAGTTTGTGGCGGAATGTTTGGTTTTCCAATAAAATAAAGTTGAGAAAATTTAGACCCTGGGTCTTCTACCACTTTTATACATTCCAAATCAATGTTGGGAGGAGATTTCAATGGATTTTATCACAAGTTTACCTAAGTCCGAAGAAAAGAGTGTCATCATGGTGGTAATTGATAGACTTACCAAGTATGCATACTTTTGTGCATTATCTCATCCATTTAAAGAAAGTACAGTTGCTATTGCATTTATGGAAACAATTCAAAAGCTACATGGAAACCCAGATATTATTGTAAGTGACAGAGATCCCATTTTTACTAGAAATTTTTGGACAGAATTATTTTCTTGTTTGGGTACTCAACTAGCTCATAGCTCATCTTATCATCCTCAATCCGATGGAAAATTGAGATATTGAACAAATGTTTGGAAGGATATCTTAGTTGTTTTGTATATGATAAACAAATACAATGGGTCAAGTGGTTACCTCTAGCTGAATGGTGGTATAAGACTTCCTTCCATACTGCAGCAAAAATGACCCCATTTATGGCACTTTATGGATATCATCCACTATCCATCACATCATCTTTAAGAGAAAATTCTAAGGTTCAAGCAGTGGAAGATCACATTGAGCATCAACAATAAGTTCTCCAACTCTTAAAGCATAACCCAAATTTGGCACAAAATCAAATGAAACAATAGGCAGATGAATATCGCAGCGAGAGAAGTTGTTATGTAGGAGACTGGGTATTTTTACAGCTACAACCATACAAACAAGTGTCCCTCAAGCAAGCTAAGAAGGATAATAAATTATCGCCAAAGTATTATTGTCCCTACAAGGTTTTGCAAAAGATTGGTACTATATTGGCATACAAATTGGAGCTTCCTGCTTCTTCTCGAGTGCATCCAGTTTTCCATGTTTCATGCTTAAAGAAGGTTATAGGTAACAAAATTCTAGTTCAAACAATATTTCCAGAGTTGCCGAGGAAGGAAAAAATCATATTGGAACCTGAAGCAGTCACAGAAACAAGAACTTGATAGCTACAAAATCGATCAATTTCAGAGTATCTCATCGAGTGGAAGAACTTACGCAATGAAGATTCAACATGGGAGGATGAGAATTTTATACAGAAGCATTGAAAGCTTCTCAAGCATTGAGGACAACACTTTTTTGAAGGGGAGGGGCATGTTAGGTCCCTATATTGCTAGTGTAGTCCCTTATTATTGTTATTGTATCCCCCTTATTGTTATTGTTGTACCCCTATAACCCCCATATTATTATTATTGTGCCCTTACATTATTATTTTTAGGCCAGCTACGATTATATCGTGATCCCATGGACTCCTATATATAGAAAGGATGTTTTATCATTTGTATCATCCAAGAATTGTTCATTTATGTGATGTAAAGGAGGTTTCCCCCTCGAAGTGGCTTATTTCTAAGGCGTTGATCTCTTTTTTCTTCTATTTTTGGAGCTATTTTCATAATAGAGAAAAGGGGATTGGATGTAGCTAAGAGATTTATTGAGAATTAATAAGTTAAGTTGAAATCACTACATGATGAAATCACTTAACTTAGAAACTATTATGCCAATACTCATAGCCTCATGAACACAATGTAATCCCTACATTTACTTCATGTATTCCACATAATTATTCATTATACTCATGTATTTCCAATAATATTTTATCTCATTAGTGTATTATCCATTCATTTAATGGCTATCTCGCATGGCAGCACAATTCATGCGCATATTATCAAGGCTTTTCTAATTTTTTATGTGATATTTGTTTCTACTTTAACCATACCATACTTGGGTACAAATATAAATTATGCATCCAGTTATAAACTTGTCATCATAGATATACAACCTATTTGAAGTCATTTTTACCCATTTTCTTTAATTTACCTTCTACTTTTATGCCTACATATCCACAATCATCAACATTATTGGTACATGACTAGCTATTATTTTTTGGAGTGCACATGAATTTGTGCAGTGACCCTGTTGACAAGCATAATCTTGTCATTATCTTATGCATAAGAGTATAAATTGAATTGGAATCATATTATAAGCATCTTCAAATTTCCCAAATCATAATCAAAATAATATTACCAATTATCAATAACATCACAATTCATGTACTACAACACCTTTGCAATCAAAAAACATGATCAAATTATGCTATAACATAATTGCATGCTTAATTATTCATTTTCTCAATTTTTTGTAAGTGCAACTAATTGTCAGTATCTATTAAATATTTCCATGCTTAATTATCTCAAAACTCAACTTTTTCTCTTTCAAAAACAAAAGGCATAATGGTAAACATGAAATGGATTTCAAGGGAAGCTCCCTTTCATGTCCTTTGCATAGCTAAAATATGGAAATTCAATTGTTCTTAACAATGTAATCAAGTCCACCTTAATTGATCTTCATCTAAATCTATCTTCCTTGATGCAACTTTACATTTAAATCAATAAGGGAAATTCAAAAATTTCATTCAAAACTAAAGCACATTAAATATATGCCATAAACTTGTATTTTCCTTTATTAATAGGATTACTAGCCCAATTATCCATTTTATAAAAACACAAGGGAATCGTCCCCCTTGCACTCAGATGCATACAATTTTTTAAACCAATGCTTTTCTAATACAACTAGATTTATCATTTAAGACACATTTATACTCCATTTTCTACAAAAAAATTATCCTTTTTTATTAAGGTACCATTCCTTAACCATCTAGGACACTTATCCTAGAACTCACATGAAGGCCTTTTAACTTATGTCTTTAGTTGCATTCATTATATCCACATCATCAATCCAAGGAAGAAATTATTTCAAGGATATTTAGGTATGGTCATTACCACATAATCCACTCTAGAAATTCTCTCTAACATTTTCTTAAACTAGTGCATCCAAAACTACCCACATACACATATCCATATGCATCCATATAAATACGAGTGCATGTATTTCACTTTCCATCTTTAATTATACCTTTTTGATTCGTAGATAAGAATCATTCATTGGAGATAGACTCTTGAAGCCAAACTTCCCCAAGGTGTAAATTTTTCATGCATGACCTTCTTCTCTTAGATATCCCTCTTTCATCTATGTAGTTTCTCAAATCCAAGTTACCATGCTTATCCAAGATCACATCGTGAAACTACCAAACATAACCAGTAAGCTTATGCATCTTTGTGGTGTATCTTAGGCCTTTAAAGCCTCGTGATTGAACCACAACTTTGATATTTTTATATCTCTTGATACTGATTAATCTAAGTAAAAAAACTTATGTTTAATACCACTTACAACAAACCCAAATCCTTAAACCCTAATCAAGGTTGTAGGGTATCCAAACTTGACCTCATAGGTTATCTTAGGGAACTATGTTGGTTACAATTCCTCTTTATTCAATCACCTCAAAATTTATTTATGAAACCACCATCATCTATTATTCATCAAGATATTTCCAATGATATAGAGTTCAACGAAATCTGAGCTCTTGATACAAAGTTATGGCCATTTGAAGATTTGTCCTTCAAGTAGCCCATTAGCATATATACCATTTCCATGTGGTAGACACATGCCATCCCTTCCCAATTTTTTCCATGTTGTAATTCCATGTCACTAGTATGTGGAAACCTTCACCATGTCACCTTGTATACCGTATTGAGGTTCTTATTAGTTTTGGTAGTTTTTAGGATAAAAACCTTGATGGTCTCATTCCAACCTCTCAACACCTAATACTATGAAAGATTTATATTCACTATCTTTCTATTCACATAACAAGAATGCCACTCATTAGTATTTTATGGATTTCAAAATTTTTAGTATGAAAGGGATCATCTTGATATGGAGGTCTCAACCTCTTGATAACCTAACACTCAAATCCAATTGATGACCCATCTAGTGTCACAACTTCACTCCATTAATTAATGCTCCATTTCCTAGTTCACCAGTACACTAGCCCAATGGAATATATAGAAACTTCTCTCATTTTACTTTACTAAACTAATTTAATGATGTCCACTTATGGATTTATTCTTATCAATTGACGTACATATCAAGACCCATTAGTGGCATGTAGTTCATGAGGGTCCAATATCTCTTGACTCTTGATACCCAACATCCCAATGTCTAATGTCTAAGCCACCTCCGCATCGGTTTCCACTTGGATACCACCTCAATTCCACTATGCCCTCTTATCTAGATCATCCTTCCATGTGCACATGCCACATCATCAAGACACCACTACAACCTCTAATCCACATCATCATTCTATGTGTACTTGCCACACCATCTTCATGTCAACATGCCACATCATCAAGGCTTATTATGCCACATCAACACTGCACAACTAGTTCCTCTGATCCACATCATCCTTCCATGTGTACATGTCACATCATCGCATTTCAACCTACCACATCATTAAGGGCCTACTCTGCCACGTCATCAAGACACATCAACACTCCAAGTCAACATCCACATCATCACTGCATTAATGCCACTTGGCTAACACATGGTGGCCCTATCCACATCAAGTCCCTTATTTTGTTTTAGTGGTATGGGGGATGTGACAGACATGATTAATATTCCTCATTACAAAAATTGTAATTATTAATGTAATGGTTGAGAGAAAGGGACATGGATTCCAGTTTCTTGGGGAGGGATATTGTTTGAGGAATTAGTTACCTTAAATATCAGCCATGGGTTGGTTGAGAGGTTTTAAATGAGTTGATTGTGTAATAAATTAAATGAAAAATAAAGGATATGCCCATGTGTCATTTTGGCATAAATGTAAGCAAGAAAGGACAAGAAAATAAAGGAAAGGATGGGTTGTGTTGTCCAAGAGAGAGGGTATTGTGTGGATCCTTGGGGAGACAAACAGTTAGTTTGTTGAAGTGCGCAAAAAAGAGTTAGTGAAGGGTACTTTGGTGAAAACTCCCATGCATACACTATAAAGGAGAGAGAAAAATGAATGCATAGATAAATTTCTCCAAGGTCCAAGGTCTGAATTTGAATACATAGTGAATAAGTCTAAGAAAGTTAACCAGTTGAGGAACCATAATGGGCCTTGTTGAAAGAGTATTATAGAGGGAAGTGGCTTGATTTAAGGCTAAATAACCCACTAGGGAGCTTCTTTATTGATGAAACTAGTAGTTAAGGAAGAGAAACTCATGTATTTTTTAGGGTTGAAGGACCACCAGAAGTTGCCTTCGGGCTAAAGATATAGTGCTTGAATCATTGATGAAGTACTTGGAGAGGTGATCTCTTTACCTAATAAGTAGCTTATCCAGCTAATGAAACTTCTCTTGTAATTGGACTCTATTATCCTAAAATTAAGCTATAATTATTTGAACTATGATATCCTACAATGAGTGTTAATCATTTTTATAATTCCTGGAAAAGCTAAGTAAAGGTTCATGTAGCTGGTGTGTGAAGGAAGTGTGGCCTTGTGGCATCATGTTTTAGTTGTTATTATTGGGTAAATTCCTCTTAAATCACTCCACCTCGAGCATCATGATCTAGCTTGAGGGTGACAACTACAAGTAAACATGGTTGTAGCTTCTCTAAGGTTGGGTGGAGAGTCAAAGTCCCAATCTCAATTGCTAAATCCTTCAAATTATAAGATAAGTTTTTTGTGTGCTCTATGTTCAAGAGGATTTCATTTGTATTCGTAATGTGTTGTTTTATTGCCACTTATCATGTATGGAATGTGATATCGTGTAGGATAATAGTAAATGCATCTATATAACTTACAATTAAAGTGATTCTACAAATAATTGGTAACCATTGGTTCCTAAATGAATGATATAACCATGGATGTTTATGATGTATTGCATTTGTTATTATTCTATGCTTCCATAGAGTTGTTAATTGTTTTGATTTATGTCCATAGATGTGATTATGGCATGAAAATATGTTGTAGAAGCCTTGTCATTTCCTCGGGAATGGGTTTATTCTTGTGTATATTATGAACTTGAAATCTAGTCAAAATGGCCTGAATAAGGAGAGTTATACCATCTTTGATAATTTAAATTGTATGTATATTATATGATGACACAGTTACCAAGCCTTAAATTATAAATTTAAAGCTCAGGAAGGTTATCTTTTGTATATGTGTGTGTGTGTGTGTGTGTGTGTGTTTGTGTTTATTTAGATACATGTATTTATAGATATCTAAGTGCGGACCTAGCTGAGTCATGAAGGTTAGGATAGATAATGTGGAGATTTATAAGTCTATGCATAAATGGTTAAGGCCTTATAAGCTCAGAAGGGCTAGCATTATTATACGAGATCCATGCATCCCTTATGTACTTTCATAAGGGTCATGAGGAGCCTTTATACATACATTCATATATGTTACTGCATCAAAGGCCTAGGTAAAGGCCCATATATATCAAAAATTCAAAAGTTTCATGGGAAGGGGGGCATATGGATAGGATCCAGAACAAGGTGTGGAACCGTGGGATTTGTAACGATCAACCACTGTGATGAGATTTTGATCGGATAGTTTTGTTGAAATGTGGACCCTCTCCGCCCCCCCACCCCTGTGATATCATCGGGGAGGAGGGGGGGTCCACAATGGATAGTCGTTGTTATATTTTCATGGGGAACGAGGTCCTTCAAATAAAATGGGCAGAACCACACTTCAAAACTAGGACCCTCCCTTGTGACATGGCAGGGGGGGGTCTGAATTTGATCCAGATTTTTTAATAGTAATCCCATCATTGTCGTTGAATGAAAATTCGGGAATTGGAACCCCAAATCTCTTCAGGTCATGACGAGCCCATTAATGGACCAACAAGTTGTGACCAGATGGTGCTTGACAGTCATTGGATGAAGCATATATGGACCATCAAATCTATCAGGGTGCATATTTTACATTAACCCCTACACAAGTCCAAGTATGATGACATCATAACCATTTGTTCTTCAAATTTCCATTGTCAATGAAACAAGTGCTTAATTGGGGGGATAAGTGTTAGAGCCCATAATGGGACCCAAGCTATGTTGGTGAATGATGTGGACTAGGGGTGACGTGGAACCATGTAGGCATGACACATGGCCCCCAGATTCGGTCTTTTGGTAGGCCCAAATAAGCCAAAAATTGATGACATGGGGCACCCTTATAAGAGGTCATGTGTTCGTAGTGACATCGGGATGACATCACCACAATTCAAGAGGTCGGCATATGGAAACACGATGGGTAGTTGGAAGTGTGAATTATTTAGGAGGTCAGAGGCTTGGGGTTCAGCGCTATAGGAGTGTGTGCCATTGGGATTTTTCAAAAAAGGGCCAAACCCGACCTTATATCATTTTAGAGATGCGGTTAGGCCACTATGACATGTCGGTGGCAGTTTTTGCTAGGTTGGCATCTCCTTGTTGTTATGGCCAAAAATTAAAATACAAATCTTTGAAGGGCCATCAATTTTGATCCATAAGTCGGCTTGAGGTAAATTATATATCTCCAGAAAGGTCTCAATAAGATGAAAGTAATGGTGTTATTGATTTTGTGCTTTGAAAATGCCAGAAAAGAGAGAATTTTAGACCCTATTCCCATAACTAGACCTTGGAGGTTGGGTCATCATAGTAACTCCATCTTTATACCCTTAGTAGGGGATCAGGATAGTAGGGGGTATGTTACAAAGTTGTATCAAATAAAAGGTTAAACACTATACCTTTGGAGACTAGTGAGGCCTCGTAATAGTGTGATGAATGTTAAAAGGATGACTATTGTGTGAACTGACATTATGTGTTATTTAATGTATTTTGCTTATGATTCATGCATAGAGAATAATATTGATGAATTGATGTTCCTATTTATATTGATACACTAACTTGAGATTATTTGTTTCAACTAGCCCTACCCTAGTAGCTTCGCAAGAAGAATCCAAGGTGATGATTAGGTTATATATTTGTGTTGTGATATATATAAAAATTATGTGTATGACAACACGTAAGAAGACACTAAATTCCAACAAGAATGAGGATAGGAATGGTGCAATACAACTTTGACCAGTCACAACATGGATATGAGGATGAAAGATTAGATAGAGAGGACAGATCGGTTGAGCAAATAGAGGGGAAAGCTCTCCCGATTCGATGGATACATTGATGAGCTTGAGAGCTAAAATAAGGATTTGTAAGGCTGATAATGAGAGGTTTTTTGAGGCACAAGAGAGGCTTGTCAAAGAACAAAAAATACAAGCAAAAGTGAATGATATTATATTGCAGATCCTTCCGGACTTGCAATGGAAAGGAAAACATGATTTGGGAGCTAGTCAGAGTGAAAAACAAGGCCACGGGGAACAAGAAGAAAGATTGAATGAAGCAGATGCGAACAGATCTAGAAAGAGGCATAGGTTATCAAGTGAATACACTATGAAAGGAGGCACTCTGCTAGATACTCTTAAAAATAATGAAATCACCCATGAAAAACAGTATGAAAACACTCACAGAAGACCACATCATCATCACCATGAAGGAAGGAGGGAAAGAGAATATGTACCAAAAGAGTTTAAGAAGTAAAAACCTCCCACTTTTGATGGTGAGATGAAGAAATCATAGGATGAAAAACCTTGCTACCAGGAATGAGAAAGCTCTACAAAATCCATGACTACTTAGAGAACATGAAAGCTAAGGTAGCTACTTTCAACCTAAAGGAAAATGTTGATATTTGGTGGGAATATTTGAAAAATGTAAAAGGCACTAGAGAAGAGATGTTTTCTTGGACTGAATTTGAAGGATACTTAAAAGATAAATACCTATCTGAGAGGCATTTTGACAACAAAGCTAAGGAATTTTATGGGCTTAGAATGGGACAAATGACGGACAAAGCGTATACCACTACATTTTTGGATTTACTTAGATATGTCCCCTACCTCAAAGATGAGAAGGAAAAGGTTCAATGATACATCATTAGGCTTCCATCAATGTTTAAAGACCAAATTGAATTCGATGAGCCACAAACCCTAGAATATGCAATAAAAAACTTGAAGCATTGTTAGAGTAGTCTAGGCACAAGCTTGGTATAAGTCAGATTGGAAATCCAAGAGTAGTGCTACTTTCCAAAGAAAATGGTAGAAAGTAGTTAGGGGGACGAATTTAGCCCTTATTAATCAAGAACACCAACAGAAGTTCAAAAGAGGCCACTCTACTCAACCTATGGGGGAAGAAGACAATAATTATGGGAAAGTTTCGTATAAGTGTTGGAATTATGGAGAGAAAAACTTAAGGATTTTCCAGAGCACAAGGAAACATGGTTTGAGGTTGTACAATGCACAGGAAGTTGTGATAGTCAAATACATGGCCCAAAATATAACTATAATTTATGCAACGGTGGATAATCGCCAAGATGATCACTAGGAAATGATCATAGAAATTAAAGGTATGCTCTATGACCAAAGTATTTCATTTTTTATCGACCCTGGTTCAAATTTTAGTTACATCAATCCCACCATTTTTTTAAATTGTTCATTAAAAAAGGAAGTGTGTATTGAGTCTTGGCTAGTTCAGCTAGCCATGGGGACTAGAAGGAGAGTTGAGCACATAGTAAGATCATGCCCAATTGAGCTAAATGGCACGCTGACTATTTCCAATTTCAATGTGCTACCTCTTAGAGCATATGGCATGTTGTTGGGTATGGATTGGTTGTACATGAATCACATGAAGGTGGAATATTATGAAAAGGCTATTGAATGTCTTGATGAGGACGAAAAGCATAGAGTATTGTGAGGAAAATTAAATCCCATGTTATTTCGACAATTTTGGACATGCAAGAAAAGAGAAGTCAGAGGAAGGGATGTATCTTATGTTGCGTGTCAATTTCCAAAAATGTTGAAGCGCAGTGCTGGAAAAAATGATAGTAATGTTTTGTTAAAATACCTTGCCTTGAACTAGTTTCAAGATATATTCCATGGAGAAATTATTGTATTTCCTTCTCATAGGGAGGTGTGTTTCTCCATTGAATTAATTTCAAAAGAAACTCGAACATCCAAGGACCCATATAGAATTAGTACACATGAATTAATTGATTTGAAGCTACAATTGAAGGAGATGCTTAACAAAGGTTACAAAAGGCCAAGTGTGTCACTGTGGGGAGCATCAGGGTTATTTTTTAAGACGAAGGATGTCACATTTAGGTTGTGCATCAATTATATGTAGCTGAATAAAGTCGTCATTAATAACATATATCCATTTCCATGAATCGATGGCTTATTTAATCAATTGTGGGGAGTAGAAGTCTTCTCCAAGATTGATTTAATATTGAGATATGATCAAGTACACATTCAATATGAATATATTCATAAGAACGCATTTTGAATGAGGTATGAGAAGTATGAGTTCATGGTATTTCCCTTTGACCTTACCAATGCACCTACAAAATTTATGTGTTTGATGAAAAACGTGTTATGCCCTTACCTGGAAATATTTGTAGTGGAATTTGTTGATGAAATTTATGTGCCAGATAATGGTGACTTGAAGAAACTTATATCAAAAGAGTTGCATGCAAAGTTTTATTCTGGTCACCGATGATATCAAAATTCTCTAATAACAATAAAAAAAATTATTATTGGCTTGATCTAAAAGAGAGGTAGCTTATTTCAATTCCAAATGCATAAACTGCTAACAGGTGAAAGATGAGATCAAGCACCCATCTGTCTTGTTGCAACCTATTCCCATTCCAAAATGAAAGTGGGACGTGATTTCTATGGACTTTATTACAAGGTTGTTGAAGACTCCCAAAAAACATGATGGAATCATGGTCGTGGTTGAAAAATTGAGAAAAGTGGCACACTTTGTAGCTTTTACAGGTCATTTTATCGCATTCAAACAAATGGCCCTGAACTTGGATCTATCATCATTCATTTACACCTTGCAATCATCCCTACAAAGGCAAAAACATTTTGTTTATAGAAGTTAAAAGAATCTTGGATTACATTGGCTGAAAAACCCTAATTTAAGACCTCATCGCACTTACTCCCTTGAAAAAATGTGATGGCGCAGGTTGCACACATGGAACTTGTGTTGGTCAGCATATGTTGCTCTTACAAAAAGTGCGATGACAGTTGGAAATGAATAAAAATAAAAAAAATTTCAAAGTTTCTCTCTCTAGAATATTCAAGAGTGGATTTATACATTTACTGTTGGATCTGATCTTGAAATCCTACTAATTAGGTCTTATATGTTATCTCCTAGAACTTACCTCCCTCTCAAGTGGATATAATCCCTAGAATGGTAAATCCAAATCTACTTCTTTTACCCTATAAAGAAGCATCTTCCATAGAGTCTGGGTTGTATTTTGGAGACTCTAATTATGCCCTTATGTTGCTCATTTGTGTCTATAGTTCCATGATCCATCCATGTAATTTAGGTGTGATTGAAGGCTTACCATTATGGCAAAGGAAGGAGAAGATAGCCATGAAAGATTCACAAATTCAAGGCCTACAAGGGTTGTAATATTTTCTTGCCATTACTAAAACAAAAGTGCATAATTTCTCCTCTACATTATGTCTTGATTATGCATGTGTAGAACATGAATCCTTTACTTCTTGTTTAGAGTTGTTTGTATATGAAAATATTTTATATTTTTTTCTCTTGCTTATTTTGGATGATTTGCAGGTTCCACTTTTAGAAATTAGATTTGGAGCTGGAGCTAACAAGCAAGGAGGAGGAGGAAGCTTGCATTGGATTCCAAGTAAGTTTGCCTTTCATATTTCAAACATCTTTAATGAAAAACATTATAGTTTTTTCTTGGTAGTTTCTAGGCTAAACCATTAGGTCTAGGGAGATCGCTTTTGTCCACAGAAGGAATCTATCCACAAAACAACTTGGTGAATCCACTGGGGAATGAGATTTTATTTAGTGGTTTTCTTTGCCATAGCTTTTTAGGCCTCTATATTTGACTCTATTTTTCTTGTTCAGTATGTCACTGGACTTAGGAAATTATCGGGGTGGATACAGAAATATAAGTGGCCTTGAAATAGCTCAAAAATAAAAGTCACAAAATTGAAGTGATACTAGGACCATATCATATTGCTTGTCATCCTGATTCCAATGGTGAAAATGGCACTCAAATCCAAGTTTATATGCTCAATTTATAGCTGGTCAAAGTTCTGGTCAAACTGGGCCAAGTGGCAGTCACTAACGAGGCAACAATTTGGCGAAGGGACGGTGCATGGAAAACAACGGTCGGAAAGGGAAAATGTGTCACCTCTTTAATTCACCCAGTGATGCTTAAAATTCAACTGGAAAATTTTGAATAGTTAGCCTATATATAATAAAAATTAAATATATATATATATATATATATATATATATATATATATATATATATATGTATATGTATATGTATATGTATATGTATATGTATATGTATATGTATATGTATATGTATATGTATATGTATATGTATATGTATATGTATATGTATATGTATATGTATGTATGTATGTATGTATGTATGTATGTATGTATGTATGTATATGTATATGTATATGTATATGTGTACACACACACACACACACACACACACACACATATTAAAGTAGGTTGTCGGTTGGTCGAGCCCCGCCAACCCACCTCCAACAACAATATTAAAATAGGGGTGGTAGGCGGTCAAACCCTGCCACCTCGTTTCATTGTATTGAAACCACATAAAAAATCAAATATAAGGGTCGGGCCACCAAATAATCGGGGCTTGCCCAACCATATACAATGTCGCCAGATGGAGGGAGGTCAGCAAGGATCGAACCTTCCCAGCCCAGGTGGGTCGGCCCTCCAATGGGCGTCCTCATAAGTACGGTGGCCATAAAAAAATTTCGTTGAAATTTCAACAAAATGTCAGCAGTCGACTATTTAGGGGAGGTCGCGGGGTTGGAACCTAAGCCTTCCCCCTCTGAATTTATCCATTTCCCAATAGACCATGAGCGGTGGCTTTGTAATTATTTCCCACTCTCATATATTTAAATCCTTCACATTATCATTAGATAATCGATGAAGAGAGGAGCGGGTCTAACCAGCGGAACCCTGATCGTCCAAGAGGGCAGAGCCTTGAACAAGGAATCTTTGTGGAATCTGAGAAAATTCCTTTGGGGTCCAGAAGTGCCAGTGTCAGATTAGGACAAGTTTAGTCATTTTTACAATATTTCTCGCCATAAAACCAACCGTACAACCCATTTTTCTAGCCAAGGTCTTCATTTTCAGGCCATCATCAGAAGTGGAGGTATAAGGTTTCATTTTTGTAAAATTGCTTGTAATTCATTTTTTCTGTCATTTAATGAAATAGGCCTCCCCACATTGAGCAAGGCCCAAAGACATAGCCCACACTGGGTGATCTCCATAACCAAATCATCGTGTGTCTTTGATCTCAGTTTTTCATATGTTTTCCGATTATTTTTCATGTGGTTAAGTTACTTGGTTATACACTCTTTTATATGCAATTTTGTATGAATCCATGAAGTAAAATATCTGGATCAAGTTTGGTATCGGAGCAGGTCTTCTTGATGTGAGTTGCACGAGTGAATGCTAACCAAGAACTATCTCCAAAGAGGTGAAGGAAAACTCAAATCCTTTGATCCCGAAGCAAGGAATGCACCATAAAGACAGAACATGGAAAATTAGGATGCACAAGTGGAAGAAAAGTGAAATTATCGCAAGATCTTTCTCATCATGGCAACGAAAGTTGACAAGTTGTTTGTAGAATATGAGAATACAATCAGGCATGAGCAGAAATAGGTTGATTATCATGCATCGATACACAATGGAGGTGGAGTAGAAGAACTTACTCCCTCAATCCACGTGTGAAATTTATTCTTCTTCCTCTTCTCATCATTCTAACAAGAAGCATAAAAAAACATCTAAGAAGCCATTTTTTAAGCTAGATGTAAAGTTTGATTTCCCACATATAATGGAGAATATAATGCAGAGAAACTAAAAAATTGGATTATACAGATAGGGGTTTCTTTCTGGAATTAGCAGATTGAAGAGGATAAGGCCAAAAGGCCTCACAGCTTTTACAGGTATATCCTTCTAGCACACTGGCCCCACAATATATTTAGTATCGCTACAAGGGAATGAATGCCTCATAATATCATTTCGGCTCACCAGCCTATTTTTCAAATACATTTGGCTCACTAGCCTAAATATAAATGTATATTTTATTACATCATGAATGGTGGGGGTATTACATTCCTACCCCCTTATTTTAAGTTTTCATCAACGAATGATATATCTATAATCTAAATCTACCACCATAGACTCTCGTAATCCATTTCCTCTTCCTTGGCTTCTTCCTCCACACTTTCAATTCCCTTTACACAACAATTGGATCTGGAGGCTCTTTCCCATGCTAATGAGCATGCACTTGTAGCTCCACCAACATGATACCTAGAGGACAACAATCAAATAATATTAATATTAGCATAAATTAACCTTGATTCATATGCATTTGTTCTTAAATTCAAAATACTAGCATCGAGCATATGTAGGAAAAAATTCATCTAAATATGCAAACACAAATTGCAATTTCTTATGTAATATAGAAATGGTGCCCAAATGCATGCCACGTTGGCATTCTTGTGCCCCAACCATGAGGAAATATTGTTCTTGTGTGCTAACATTGTATATCGTCCATGTATACCATTTCAACATTCAATCCCTACATAAAATCACTCAATAGCGTCACTTACTACTTTTGTTGTGCACAATTACTGCATGCAAATAACCCAACTGACATAATTGTTGTAGATCTTTTCATGTCACCTAATTGCCAACTATTTTGCAATATGTTAAAAAAAATCAATTTGAGCTTCTCTTTGCTCTAACTCTTTGTGTTTATGCTCAATTTCAAGCATTCTCCTTTCCAAATCTCTTCCAAGTTACCTATTTTATTAGTTGTGGATATTTATCAGAGCTTGGACTCATAAACAATTTTATTCAAATCTCATGCCAAAGTTGTATTAGACTTGTTATGACTTGTCACAAAATTGTGCCACAATATTACATTAGTTTACCCATACACCTAGGATGGTATTTTGACCTATAAACACATGTTGAAAAGATTTTCACAACCTGAACACAAGAGTTAATTAAAGGCCTAACATAACATGTATACAAAAATTTTCAAAAATCTTGTTACTCTTGCCAAAAATTTGTCATGGACTTTCCATGACACATTTTGTGACCTATCAGAACGCATGTGATCACCTCTGATAGTGACTTGTTACCATCTTGTGATAACACTTGTTATATCCCTATATAACCTGTCATATCTTGCAATACACTCGTCACTTACTAGTGACCAATTCACTATTGTAACATGATACTTATTATACCCATGTCACCTACCTACATTTAATATATGGTAGCCTTGCTAATTGCCATACTTGTAGATACTTCTTGTTATCAAACTGTCAAATATCATTAGGATTATGTACCTGTTTGAAGTCATTATGTTTCTTTTCCCACCCTTAACTTGTGCCCTTATACTATTTCAAAGTGGACCATCAACAACATTTTAACTAATATATTTATCAGAACCAATCCTGAGTTTTATGACAATTAATAATAATTTATTGTCCATAAAACCAATAATTGATCCACAAATATTTTATTCTTACAAATTAAATTCACATGTCATACATCCCTTTATACAAGAACAAACGATGCATCCAAATCAATATTTATCTCGTAAGATTCTATGCAATGTTGACTTCATGGTTATTTTATCCAACAAGCTCTCAAAGCCACCTAGGCTCTTAAACCAGGATGCATCGAATCAAGTGTGATTGGCCTAATAATCACACTCATTTTAGTTTCAGAGTCCAATCCTAGTCTCACTGGTTTATTTAACCAAAGAATCGTGCACTTTATATAAAATTACATTAGTCACGGTGTCTAGTTGCGTTTGGCCTTCCAGGCTCAGGCATCCCCTTCTCTAACTAACAATCTCTTAGGTGAACCATCTTGATAATGCCTTCACAAAAGTAGAGGGCAAGAGCCCACAAGGTTTGTACTCCATGTGGTTTTTATCCTAACAACCATATTTACTTCCCTGTCTTTCTGGCAACTAATTGTTCATGTCCTTCCCGCACAAATCCCCTATTATGTTACAAGTAATCATGGTCATGTAAAATTTTAAATCATTTTATTCGATTTTTCCTACTGAAATTCCATTTATAGGTTCACGAACATGTTCTTCCAGTTAATAGCTTTCTATTGACTATTCACCTACCAATTTCTGATTCTTGGGCAAAAAGATATGCCATCCAGAAATCTTAGGTGAAATGCTCATTTTCCGATACTTGTAACTTCTCATGATAGTTTTCATCACAAATATTTTTTGATTCTAAATTATGGGTTTACCACAATATTCTTCTCTTCAATAGATCTATATTAACTCTTGATTTCATTATTATGACATGGGGGGGAAAAGTTAGGTCCTTCGAAATTCTTCAGCGTGTTAGGCCATTTTTGCCTCCTTTAGAACACTTGTAGCTTTCTCTCATTTTTTCTCAAAATTCTTGGCCTCATTATTAAAATTATGGGTGGATAATATTTTGACTAGTTATATGTCAAGAACTAATGTACGTGCTGAAAATTATGGCCCTGTGAAGTTTGTCCTTTTTTTCCCATTTCTTCCATACCTAAAATTCAAATTCATTTGCCCCCAATCAGGCTTGTAATTTCCCCTTTTATGGCTAATTACTATCAGTACCTGACATATTGACCACTTTACCAACTCAAAAAAAAGTCTTGAAGGTGTTCTCTCTGTGAGATCTCTATGAGAAAACAATATTTATTTTGACTAATCAACAAGATTAAATTTTGTCCTCCTCCAACGAATGGTATTTGACAACGTGGCACGTTGCTCTGAACCTGCACGATGCTCTCCCTCTCCCACTCTGGAAAAGCGTCAGATCCAGGCTCCCATTGGGCATCGTAGAACAACATAAGTTATATTTTATGCTTGTACTAGCCATGAAGTTTCACGAGGTTTCAATGTTAATCTTATTAATCTTGAAATATCCATCACAAATTTCCTCACAGGGTGCCCAAATCGTACAATATTCGCTTCACTACAGCTTCGACGCTTGTGGGCATATGTCATAGATGAATGATGGAATGGAAAGGTAGCAGAAGCATGTCACGAGTTTGAAACATGGGGAGAAAAATAAGAGGCTTTAAGTTATTTTTTTGGTTTTCAATCGTGATTCACTAGTTACGAAGGAGCCACAAGCAATTAAATATGTTTGTCAAGAAGCTCATTAGTAAATATGGGAAAAAGGTACACCATTCTAACTCAAAATTATTTAAAGCCTTTCATGTCCTCTACATTTCATTTAGGAATTGACTACTTCTACAAAATTTTGGTGATCAAAGTCCATGTAGATGTAAAAATGTTTGATTTCTTTCGCTGGTTTTGATTTCAAGTTACGTTCTACTTCTAAGAAAAGGATTTCGGTGTGCTTTAAATAGATCATTTTCTAGAAAATTGTTAGATTCTTTGTTGAAGATATAATGACACCAGTCTTAAAGTTGTCCTAAATTTGTAAATAACATACGGAAAGAACATATTCATGCATTTTTAATCTAGTTTGGAGTATAAATATGAAGCATTTAAAGTCGATGGAGAGCCTTGTACCAGTGTTAAGAACTGCAGATCGTTCTCATTAATTGTGTTGAATAACATTTAATGTTATCAAGTAGTCTATCGATTGAGTTTAATTGTAACATTTTTTTCTTGGTCTCTAGAAATTATTAGAAAATAGATCCTATGTGGTGGTTCCCACATGACATTGTTTGTGCTTATAACTAATTTAGGAATTAGTTGGAAAGGAAAAAAATGTGTTCATGTTTAGTTAAGGTTGATAATTTGAGAGGTTGAATGGCTCTAACGACCTTAGTATAATGTTTTATAAAGCCCAAATGATAATATATTAGAAATTGTACTGAGAGGTGCAAAGTAACGTCGATAGGAGGATTTGGGGAATGTAGAAGGAAATAAACAAGTAAAATATATTGAGAGTGAAATATGAAATTTGAGTTTCTATGTACTCTAAGAAATTTGTTCTCATGATGGTCATAGATTCATTGTTTCTCTTATGTTTCTTGATCAGTCTATCTGAGAATGATCAATCTAGGTTAGAGGATGATGATCTTATGTAGATTTTTTTTCAAAATAGAATGTAGTAATTCGCATTACTTGTCATGCTCTTCATTTATACTTTAAGCATGGAAATAATATTTATATATCTATGTTTTAGTAGCATTTAAAAATTCCTTAAGGGATACATTGTAGCCTACGAGATCCTAAAATCATAGCTTACAAACCTAAATCCTCACATACAAATTCAAAAACTAATCCATAGACCCTAAAAACACAACTTAAAAGCATAAACCGTCATAAACAGATTCAAAAATGTGAACCACATTAATGAACTTAGCTCTAGAAAATTCCATGGTAGGGATTCTACTATGCATATTGTGCTTTTTTCCACCTAATATGGTGAGTTGAAAACATTCATGTAGTTATTTTAATATTTTTGTGCTCTCTTCCTCAAGTGAAATTAAGGCACATATGCCTCAAAATATGGCAATCCAATTTGATGAGCTCACAACCTACAATTGTTTTTGTATGAATCTAGTGTGCAAGTCTAGTCTAATGAAAATGAGTGATTTTAATTTGTTCTTTGGGCATAGAGAAATCATCATAGGATTTAATCCCATGGTATGGTTGTAATATTTGGTATTGAGAATGATTTTTTCAAACCTTCATCAAATTATGCCTCGAAATCTATTTTTTAAAACAATTCTTATCTTTTACCCTTTAATTCATTCTCTTCGTTTTTTCAATAACAGCGAAATACACATAACATGAATACATATTTTTTTAATATTTTTTATCAAGTCTTTGGCATTGAAAGATGAATACATGAAACATAGTATCATTGTGTTACTGTTCATGGAAAGAATAGTCCACTGTTGATCTTAATCTCATGGTTATGTTATAGAAAAAAAATTGTCTCTCGGTCATGGTTAGGTTAAAATAACATTGCTTTTGCATTTTTCTACCAATAAAATACTACTAAAGCTTAATCAGTTATGTATTTTAGAATCAATCAAATTGAAGTGTGCGAGCTAATAGTAACGTGCAAAATTGAAAACCTTTTATATTAAGGTTGAGACGTTTAATCTCATCTCTTTGTTGTTTATCTTGGGCCAATTCTTGAAATTCAAAAGGGTTTGGGTTCAATTTTTATCTAGTGCATTGATGGAAATTTGATTGAAACCAGTAAGAACACTATTTTTTATTGTGTTCATGCTCTTACTGCTTTAGTGATAGATTTGTTGGAAAATTCTCTTAGACCTTTAAATAATGGCATTGTAAGAACAGAAATTATTGTTGTTTACATGATTCGGTAGGTGTATAAGTTTACATTTATTGTTGAATTGAATAGTTTCTATAGTACCCGAATTATACTGAAATGCAACAACTTCTGGTTAGCTTAAGTGAACTACTTCACAATTTTCCGATCAATGTCACGGGACCATGCGTAAGTTAGTAAGTCATGTTCTCACTTTTGTCATTTCCTGAATTTGGACAAATAACACATGAATTGTTTAGAAGTGGTTGAAATCATCTTGAAGGAGAATTGTCAATTCAAATTTTAGTATGACCTCTTAAGCTTTCAAGCTAGCATGCATTTACCACCTCTAGGGACTGTGGGTAGCATGCAGTCAACACACGTGACACTTCAATTTTTTCCACTATTTTCTATTCTTGGCTTCTTTAGCTTTTGGCATTCCTTTGCACCTCTCGGTACACTTTCTAGTTCTATATATATATATATATATATATGATGGTTTGATAATGGTGGTCACATGGTTTGAACCATGAGTTCGTTTATTGCAAGATATATATATATATATATATATATATATATATCCGTGTGTAACCTTGCAATAAACAAACTCATGGTTCCGACCATGCGACCATCATTATCAAACCATCACATTATAAATAAAATAGTGTGCAGACCTACCCCTATGCACAACTAAAATATACAACAAAAATAAAATTAAATATGTACTTTTCAAAAGAGCGGAACCTCTGCAACCACTCTATAATCAACGCAATCTACCACATACCATATCTAACACATAAATAAAACTAGAAATTTCACTTAAAGGTGCGAAGGAATGCCAAAAGGAGTAGTCGGTGAATCTGGAAGAGAAATGGATGAATCTTGCATCCCAGGACCGGGGTTTTTTACTTCTATTCCTAGATTGCATTCTTCAATGTGGTCATTATTTCCAATGCTAACTCCCGAAGCTGAGCTAAGTTTGTAGATGCATAATCCTCTCGTCCCCACATGATTCCTGGTAATAAATGGTTTCAATTTCATGCGTTAAGTCTTAAAACATCTTGTAGATGTCGAGCACTTTGAAGAGCATTTAGCTTGACTTTTTGCTCATGGCCACGAATTCCCCAACATCCTAAATTTAAAGGTTTCAAGAATTTAGCCAGCGCAATTCTCCCACTTGAATGAGGTTTTTAATGTTGACACATTATCTGAAGGCTCACCAACAGGTCATTTGTATCATCTAATTTAAAGGTATTTATAGTATGATGTAATCTTTGTTTTCTCGACAATGTAACTATTTTCCACCTTCATTGAAATTACAGATGAGATTGTTGGCATATGTTCAACTTATGGAGATAATCTACACTGGAACCCACAAGCCAACATTCATGCACAAATAAATGTAAGTTAATTTATTTATCTAAATTACAATCTCGATACTTTAAGAAAATTTGGAGCACATAAAAAATTTTAAATCATAATTTTAAAGGCAATTCGAATGTCACGAATTAAATTTTTCCTGATTTCGATCAAAATCACACTTTAAAGCTAGTCAATAAGATTGTATTCTTATCCCACACCACTAAGGTTCCTTCTTTTTTTTAAACACGCATGTATAAATATATTACCGCAAAGAAAAAAGTACAGGTATCCTTGCAAAGAAAAAGGTAAAGCTATTTGTTGTCTTTCGGTGGAACAATCGATAATGTGACCATGACCAGGTATCAAAATGAAGAGAAATATATAACCTTAACATAACCACTGCATCCATGGAGGCCTTTAGGGTTCCATTAGAGTTATCATGAGAAAAGTTCACATTGAAAGTGGTATGGAAGATCGCATTATTTAGAAACAAATGAGTGAAAATCTTATGTTGAAATGAAGGAAACAATACTTGTGAAGAACAATTGCTTGAAGGTAGTACAGGGTATGGAATAAAATTAGAAATGAAGGAATTCATGCAACACATTACACAAATATGTTTCTGGATTCATCTATGATACATTCAAATATTTTTGTGGCCGCTTTTATTACATCATAGATGCTACTCAAATTGTATCCCCCCCATCTTGATGAATTTCTTCCTTGTCCAATGCACCCAGAAGATCAATGTTGTCTTTGAGGAAAAAGGCAACTACGAAATAATCATGTTGGGCAAGAAAAAACTAAAATCAATTACCATGCTTCTCATACTAGTGTTCCTATAAAGTCATATTGGTACTAAACGAGCAAGATAACAATGGTTATTCCTCGCTCATATCCTTTCCAAGATAACTGATTTGCACATATTTAGAATTTTTGCATTATATCATGGATGAATTGAAGGTAAAGAAATGCATATACCCCTATTTAGATGAGATAAAAAACAACCCTATTCGACAACCTATAGAATTCTAAACCTCCACAAGCCACAAAATACACTTGTCAAACCTTTGAACCTCACTACGTTGAACAAGCAACAGACTTGAGAAATGAAAAAAATTGAATGCATATGGTGAGGTGGATTGAAACAAATCATGTTACATGTGAATTGATATGATTCTATAGCACCTTAACACTTGTCCAGGTCATCGAGACACAAACGAAAAATTTGTATCGACGTGGTTTAGAAACATAAAAGTTTATCTACATGGTTTTCAATATATCTAGTTGTGGAGACAATAAAGAATACTTTCCCAACTTTAAATCCTGAAATTGTATCGACATGGTTTAATGGAGACGATAAAGAATACTTTCCTAGATTTAAATTTTGAAATTGTATCGACACTGTTTAGAAATGGAAAATTGTATGGACATGAAAATATGAGCATGCTTTTTCCATGTTGTAGAATTTAATGTTTATAAATGCAATGAAGGTCTAGAAAAATGAGTCTCTACTTATGGAATTATTTATTTTTCACTTTAAAAATACTAAAACAGAGTTGCAAGAAAATGAGTCATATTTTTTTTCCAACTTGGATAAGGTGTTAAAAAAACAAATGACATGTAGATGATTTTAGACAGATAAGAAAAGAAAAGGTCTTACGAAAATTTTATTTCCATTAGTTGTTTTTTAGCAATAAATTTATGTTTTTGAGGCAAGTAATCATGATAACATCCAACTTAGAACAATGGAATAACAAGTCTTGAAAGATGGTTTACAATTACCTAGTAATGTAGAAAACCCAATTCACAGTTTCTTGAAGCATTCTTTAAAATATTCCTTAAAGATCCCACAAGTAAATCAACTACATGCTTGTTGTTCCAATATGGATTGGAGTCTTTACTATTCCTCTATTATGCTACAGAGGGTTTCATATTAACATGAAGAGCCCACGATGCCTCAAGAACCATTGTTGTCGTCCCTGCAAGGATCATTATAGAGATGTGTAGCTTTCCAAGATCTGAAGGATGCCTCCTACGTTACTATGTCTGAACTTTGAATATTTGTTTGGTAGATTCCTGAAATATCCCACAAGGAAATCGACTACATGCTTGGTGTTCCAAGAT
The DNA here is from genome assembly GCA_034641835.2 of Pinus albicaulis. Lineage (NCBI taxonomy): Eukaryota > Viridiplantae > Streptophyta > Pinopsida > Pinales > Pinaceae > Pinus > Pinus albicaulis. Next base: position 422,258,995 of record CM076578.1, read on the forward strand.
GTGAAGGATTCCTTCTGCAGCACTATCTCTAGAATTTTGGTTTGCAAATCCTTCAAATATGTCGTAAGGATGGGTACTACATATCTCGAAGACTCCCATGGCCCTCTACTTCTTACCATTGATATTTGATATATGGGATTCAATAGCCTGATGATATAAGAAAAACACATCATTTCTAACTCCCTCGATGCTTTCATACTTGATTACGCTAGAGTGGTCATGCAATGTGGGATAGATATCAATTATTAATCTTGAAATTGCGGGCTTCATTCTTCTTTGGCATCTTATGGTCATGTGTTCGAACTTGCCACTTATCAATCTCTCAAATAGGGAGACATCCAATTTTTAATTCATGCCTAATTCATAATCTTCAACTGAAGGAATATCATTTTCAATGTCGACCAAATTTGTGTCCCATAGTAGTTGGGTAAAGGGGTTGAGATTTTATTCCAAAATGCCATGGATCTTGGCCAGTCTTCACAGAGGGGTTATTCATTTATGGCATTTTCAAATGGGAACATTGCTATATTTTATGATCATAATGGGCCAGTTAAAGGAGTACATTCCAACAAGGCTCAATCGTGTTTGTGTCTGGAGGTAATCCAACTGGTTTGAATATTTATTGCATGTTTTGTGGTCCATGTGGACCTCTTTATTTGTATTTCATAGATTGAGCAAAACTTTGAAACTGATTACCAAGGTTCGGGTTTCAATAGCTCCATAAATTGGACGATTGATATGGATTTCAATGGATATATGTTTATATCCTCGCATGGAGGGTCTCTAACACATTGGTGACATGGATAGGGTCTTGAAAACATTGGTGTTGTGTGATTCCCTCATGTATTTTGACAAAATTTTCATGGATCAATTGGGAGATTACCTTTATTGGCTTTGTATTATAAAATGTCTGGAAATTACACACTTCTAGTGGCAAGTTTTGGGGTGATGTCAATTGGTCTAGCTTGGGTGGTTGGGAAGAATATTTTATGTTTCCCTATTTGTGAGTGAATTGTTGTTTGGAGCTCCTCCTCATGAGGTATGAGGAATATCTCAGTCTCACTACTAGCTGAAGGGTGGGGTGAGAAATTACATACAAGGAAAAATAAAATCGCAAGGTGATCAAACTGGTATACCTGGTTTAAAACCTTCTTAGTGGGTGGGGATGAGGCCATATGGCAAGTCCTTGGTGATTTTGGCAGGGTTATAAAATCCTCTCATAGTGCAGCCACTTAGCCAAAGGAGAGTTGCAAGAAAAATTCCCACCCTCTCCTGTTCAAGGAACAAAGTTGTTTTAGAATTTGTAGGTTTAGTGAAGCTTCCCAGCTGTATAGCTTCTTATGTATACATTGTGTGTGTATATTTAGGCTATCTAAAGAGTAGTGTCTTCGATTTTAAATGATATTAACCTGAAATTCATCTTACATAATAGTCAAAATTAAAATCATGAAAATTTGTTATAAGTTCAATTTACTTGTTAATGTTATGGGGAATTTCTTTAAGATCAATATATGGAATTACAATATGCATCGTTTCCTATATTCATAGATTTAACTTCTACAATGAGTATCCTTGGATTGTCAGTGCAAGTGACAAACAAACAATAAATATATGAAACTTGCAATATTGAACTTGTATGAAATTGGCAATCATGAACTTGTATCTGACCTTACTGGTGAAATTTTTTGTGTAATGTGTGCCTCTTTACATCCTAAGGAAGATTTGGTCATTTGAGGCCCCTTGGATTAGACTGATTGTGTATGGGATATTGGTGCTCCGAGGAGGAAAATTGTATGTTGATGATATTAATGTTAACACAAATTAACATAGATATTTTTGGAGAGGTAGATGTTGTTGTCAAATATGTTTTGGAATGTCATGACTGTGGAGTGGATATTTTTGGAGAGGTTTTTGATTTTCATCCCAGCTTGCCATTGATTTTCTCAGGAGAAAATAATCACCAAACAGATTGAATGGCATGCAGATTCAATTGCTTGGTGAAGTTATGTCTATTTAATTAAAGATGTATCAATTGCTTGGTGAAGTTATGTCTATTTCATTAAAGATATATTAACTTTTTTCTGTTACTCTTTCTTTAGTAGCATCTCAGTTTGCATGTAATTCATTTGTGAAAATTTGGTTTTTTTTTTCTCAGATACCAAGGCCTGGAAAGTTGGATAATTTAAGAGGGCATGTGAAAATTTAGCTTTGTTCTCAAAGATCAAGGCCTAGGAAGTTGAATACTTTAGGAGGGCACGTGAAAATTTTGTAGATAATTCATTTTTGAAAAGTTAGCTTATTTTGTTCTCATGTACCAAGGCCTGGGAACTTGGATATTTTAAATTTTAAGAGGGTATGTGAACTATATGTATCATGATGTTCCATACACACCACGACATTATAGTTAAAATTCATAAGATAAAAGTATTTGAGTTTGATATGTATCCAAGTATAGTAGAGGTGTCAAAACATTTCATAGAGACCATGAATTCTTCTCGATCCTTGCAGCACATCTTGATATGAATATTCTTGTTGCTAGGAATGACCGTGGGATGATTGTTTTCAAGTTAGAAAGAGAAAGATCTATTTTTTTTTTGGGTACCCTATACTGCAACAATGACCATTTTATGTTGGCTCATCAATTTGCAACTCAAAAAGACTCTCAACTTATACAGATAAGAAGGGATGGATCCATGAATTGGACCAAGGATGATGATAATTATTGTTTAGCCCCATGGAGAATTTTGTTTGGATACATTTGGATATTGATGGTGGGTGATATGAACTTATTTTTGAGCCATAGGATAGTGTTGGGACTTGGGAGAAGTGATGCAATGTAGGAAGACATGACAGTGACTTGGAGGACCTGTTGCCTTTTTGGCTTGCAATAAATCGATATTCATTGACATGAGTCATAACCAAGTGATAAAAAATCGCAGAAATAAGGTGATCAAGAAGTATAGTCATCTAGTAATTGTGGATGAAATTTTCTGTGCAGGAACATAAAACCTTCTTCTTGAGCCAGAAGATAGTGTTGGGACAGAAAAGTGAAGCAATGTAGGAAGAAAAGACAGTGACCTTGGTCTACAACATATAATTGTACTTGGGGGCCTTCATACTCCATTTTCTAAATGCATTTTCTAGTCAGGTGACAAATCTTAGAGGAAAATGTAGCCTTGCTGAGCAAGTCTGCAATCATCATTGGAAGCAAGAAACTTGTACAATTTTCTCTGCATTAAAATTATTTGTGTTAAAACTTAAGATTGGTTCTTTGGGTGACAATTGTGTTGCATTGTCTTCCAAACATAGATGGTAGCCTTATTGGAACACTTGATGTTTAAGTATGTATAACGAAGGAGAAAGATCCTCTTTTTTTGTTAGGTGCCCTATACTGCAACAATGACCATTTTCTGTTGGCTCATCTATTTGAAACTCAAAAAGACTCTCAAATTATATATATAAGAAGGGATGGATCCATGAATTGGATCAAGGATGATGATCACTATTTTTTATCCCCATGTAGAATGTTATCCTGATACATTTTGATGTTTGTGGTGGGTGATCTAAACTTATTCTTGAGCCATAGGATAGTGTTGGGACTTGGGAGAAGTGATGCAATGCAAGAAGAAAAGATAGTGACATGGAGGACCTATTGTCTTTTCTGCTTGCAATTAATCAACAGCCACTGACATGAGTCATAACCAAGTGATAAAAAATTGCATAAATAAGGTGATCAATAATTCTAGTCGTCTAGTAACTATGGATGAAATTTTTTGTGCAAGAACATAAAACCATCTTCTTGGTCCAAAAGATAGTGTTGGGACAAAAAAATGAAGCAATACAAGAAGAAAAGATAGGGACCTTGGTCTGCAACATAGGATTGTACATGGGGACCTCCATACTCCATTTTTTAAATGCGTTGTCTAGTCAGATGACGTGGAAAATGTATCCTTGCTAAGCAAGCATGCAATCATCATTGGAAGCATGAAACTTGTACAATGTTCTCTGCATAATTTTTTTTTGTTAAAACTTAAGATTGGTGCTTGGGGTGACAATTGTGTTGTGTTGTCTTCCAAACAGATATGGTAGACTTATTGGAACACTTGATGTTCAATTATGTATAAAGAAGGAGAAATATATGGTTTTTTTGTTGGGTACCCTATAGTGCAACAATGATCATTTTTTGTTGGCTCGTCAATTTGCAACTCGAAAATACTTTCAACTTATACAGATAAGAAGGGATGGATCCATGAATTGGAGCAAGGATGATGATCATTATTGTTTATCCCCATGGAAAAAAATTCCCCGATACGTTTGGATGTTGATGGTGGGTGATATGAACTTATTCTTGAGCCAGAGGATAGTGTTGGGAATTGGGAGAAGTGATTCAATGCAGGAAGAAAAGAGAGCAACTTGGAGGACCTGTTGTCTTTTATGCTTGCAATAAACTGGTAGTCACTAACATGAGTCATAAATAAGTGATAAAAAAACACAGAAATAAGCTGATCAAGAAGTCTAGTCGTCGAGTAACTGTGGATGAAATTTTCTGTGCAGGAACATAAAACCTTCTTCTTGGGCTAGAAGATAGTGTTGGGATAGAAAATTGAATCAATGCAGGAAGAAAATACAGCAACCTTGGTCTGCAACAGAGGATTGTACTTGGGGACCTCCATACTCCATTTGTTAAATGCATTGTCTAGTCAGATGACATGGAAAATATAGCCTTGCTAAGCAAGCATGTAATCATCATTGGAAGCAAGAAACTTGTTCAATGTTCTATGCATAAAATTATTTTTGTCAAAACTTAAAATTGGTGCTTGGGGTGAAAATTGTGTTGTTTTTTCTTCCAAACATAGATGGTATCCTTATTGGAACACTTGATGTTCAAGTATGTATAACGAAGATGTCTGATATTTTCAAGTTGGCACTGATAAAAAGGAAGTATGTCAATGTTATGAGAATGATTAGGAACTGATTGATAGATAGGCAGTGATTGCTTAGTTTCATCTTAAGGGCTTTTTAGAAGCAGCTCTTAACTTTTTCAAACAAGAGAAGGCATGATTTAACTAAGCATTGTAGAGTGAAACTATTCAAATTTATGTTTAGCTTACAACAATTATCTAGCTTCTTCGGCATTAAAAGAGTATAAAAGGGGCATTTGTAATATCAAATTCATACTATTATAGCATTTTCGAGGAGCATAATCAGAGATGGAAGCAATTTGACAGGGTTGCTTCATTCTTTTCAACTTAAGGTACCACTCACTACCATCTTCAAATGTATAATAAAACATATCGTGGCACCATGAGAAAGATAAATAACATATGATATTTTGGTTTTGTCTCAATGCATTATGTAGTCTATTATTGAAATCTTTCATTATATAGGAAACTTGTTATCTTTCTTAATGGAAATTATGCTCTCTTCAGCCTATGAATACATGCTTGTCTGGTATATATAAACCATGTTATTAATATTTATATATAAACCATGTTATTAATTCATATCAATGAAGCATATTGTGAACTATTCGTCATTCATAATTTTTGGAGATTTATCTATCAATCATAAAACATTGTGAATTATTTATTATTTAAAATATTTAGATATTTATTCGCTTTTTTACATGGCTCTGGAGATTATGCAGTCTCAAAAGTATGATGCCAAGGCAGATTTGTGGAGCGTGGGTTCAATTCTCTTTCATCTTTTTACTGGAAGGCCGTCCTATTTTGGGAATTCTCATATTGACCTAATGAAGAATATTATGGAATCAAATGAACTGAACTTTCCAATTGATATCGCTAGAGATCTCAACCCTGATTGTGTATATTTATGCAAAAGGATATTGCACAGAAACCCAGTTGAGCGACTTTCATTAGAGGAATTCTTTAATCATATATTGGTGGTCGAGACAATTGACTCTGCAACTGGCCATGAGAATAGCTCAACTGGTTTAGCTGAAACTCTAGCTGTTGAAAATTTAGATGTATGCTCTGTCACAGCTTCACAGAAGGGAAATATGGATTTTTCATAGGACTGTATTGAGGAGGAGGACTATGTTTTTATGGATTCTGAGACACTTTATTTGGCTTTGGGTGTATCTGGGCTAAATGATTTTTGACATAGTAGTGCACCAATGCAAATTAATGAGGTAAATTTTGGTTCCATCCTGATCCAAAGTTCAATTCCCTTAGGAACTTCTCAGGCCTCTGTTAATTCACCAGATGCATTGGAGAAACCATCATATCATCCTCCAACGAGGCTTGAATTTTTGCGAAGGTCTGCTCATTTAATTGTCGAGATAGAAGGGAAGAAGATTCAGGCAGGGAAAAAAATGGATGAATTTGTAATCTAGATGGTCTGCTTAGAAATCTGGAAACAAGAACTAAGTGTAAGTTGTGATTGGGCTGCAGAAAGTTCTTACCGTTGGAGGTCGAAACCAGAAAACCTTTAATGGCGGTCAACAACCTGAAGCCCCAAATTCCTATGCCTTCCAGCCTCAAAACCCTCACAGGTGGAATCATAAAGTCGAGCTGTCGAATTAAAAGGAGAACCAATTGGAGAGAACGATGGTTGAGCGATCCATATTCGAAATTGCCTCAGGATTGCAGGCAGAACCCCTCATAAGCGAGATGGTGAAACTCTTAGAGTAAAATTCATGGTGTCAGGAAAGGCAGAATGATAGAGGAAATTGTACAAAATGTAGGATAAATTCCTCTCCAGAACAGCCAGAGGTTGTGGATCTGTGCTCCAGCCGCGATCCAACCACCAAAATCGTGAGTCACTCCTATTGAATCAAAGGAGGGGAAACCAAAATTAAGGGAGCTCATGGCAGGAGGTTTATGTTCAAGACTTATTGATGAGCTCCATCATTAGGTATAATTGGAGGGGTTAATTTTCACCTTTTAGCCTTATTAAGTCTCTCTCTCTCAAATTTAAATTATATTATGGTCTTATGTTGCTAGTGTAGATGGTGATTAAGTCTTTTCATACTTAGAATGCCTAACATGAGTTGAATTCAGGATAATCAAAATATATTGCACTTTCGATGAATATTTTGCAATTAAATCTTGGAGTGGAAAATAAGGAGATATTCTAGGGTGATTTCCCACCTTCTTAACTCCCAAAAACACCCAAGTGATCCTCACGATTCCCTCCAACAGATCGAAATCAAAGGCAGCCAAGCAAGTGGGATATCAAGTGCACCAAAGCTCCACTTCTCTTGTAGGCAAAGTGGACACATCACCTACTTTTAGGGAGTTGTTTTTAGTTACCCTCTAGGTTAAATAGGGCTGAGCAAGAGCTCATTAGGATTCGAACTTTAAAGGAAGCTAATAGACTCTTATCTTTTGTAATAGGTTTTTGAGACATTTATGATTATGTAATGAGACTATTTTGTGCAATAAGATGAGTATTAAGATTGTCCTTCACTGATTTAGTTTTAGAGGGCTAGGCTTGTGGGTTAGGGGCCAATCCATTGGCCTTAGTCTCTCTTGTGTATTCATGATTTTTTTCATGTCATTTTAGCTACTTTTCTTTATGATTTTTTAGCTAGTTTGATTACATTTCAATTCATTGTTTTTAGTTTGCTTCCATTTGTCTTTTGATGTAGTTAAGATTGCATAAATTTTGGTAGAATAACTGATAAACTCATAAATTTGTGTGTCAAACATCCCTCTCTCATCTCTTTCATTGGAGCTTGAGGAGGGAATACCTTCCACACAGGCCAAATTTTCTCTTTAGTTTATGATTTCTTGGAAAGAATAGTTAGGTTGTTGTAGCATCATGAACACGTCTAGAATACTAGTTAGATTTCCGTTTGAAGTGTAGAGTAGGTTTTATTTCCAAATTCAACTCATCTTTTCCATTCCTTCATCATGAATTTGTTAATGTTTGTTTCTTGAACGGGTAGTTTTCTTTCAAGTTCAATTAGCACAGCAAATGAGGAATTCACCAACACCCTTAGCTTCATTTCTCACCCATCATAAGCCTTCTTTCCATCAAATCGCCATCAGCCCTGTTTTTCATATTTTTTACCTTCACACTATGAGCAACCCACCTTATCCAGACCTACAAAATATACCCAAACACCTTCAGCCTTGCACCCATGAGTTCAAGCCCTTCCTAACCCACCTTAGCGCTTTCTCCTCCTTGCTTCAAAACAATGAATTTACAAGCATAATTAGGTCATGATTAGATGCATGAGTAAAATAATGATAGTTAAAACATGAATTATATAGAGTGTGCTTAGCCATTTGGCCCAGCAATGTTTTATTCGGTTAGTCTCTTTCTACAATTTCAATTCAACAATTTACTTAATGAAATATGCCTAGTTTGCTTCCATTTCTTGCCATATTTTAATTTGTAGGTTTCTTTCATTGCAGAGTAGCTATTTGTACTTTTTTTTGTATAATAGTTCTTTGATTGTTGATAGAGTAATGGCTTTAAATCATTTGTAGCCCTAGGTGTAAATTCGGAAGTGTGATGGACTTCATTCAGAAACCCTAGAAATAGCACCCTTCATAGGACTTAGACATGAGTAGAATGAATTTGTTGTGTATATATCATTGTCACCTCCAATTTTGTATGAATGCTGGGTTGATAAAGTAAAGTAGAGTAGCCTCTGGGAGTTGCAACATTCTTGGTGCAATACCAGGGCTCACCACTTTTTGGCATTGTTACTGAGGAGTTTTCTATTAGATGCTTTGATTTTGTTTTAGCATTCTTTTTTTCTTTACCTTTACATGTTATTTCAAAAATATTTAAAAATACAAAAAAAATATGATTTTCATGCCTCGTAGGAGTAGGGATACTGAAGGAAAAATTTTACCAAAAACCCCCACATCCCCACACAGTCACCCTTCACTCTTCTTCAGTGGTTGTGAGGTTGAACACACCATAAGTGAGCCTTTTGAAAATTTTGAAGAACTTATTGGGGAAGAAGAAGAACTTGTTTCACCAGAGGAAATTGCTTCACCTATTTAAGCCATGGTTGAAACTGAAGCACGGGGAGTCTTTTCCATTAGAGAGATAGATGGAGAAACTAAAATGAAGAACACCAGCCCCTCAACCCTTCCACATTTCCATGGACTTACCTCTGAGGACCCTGACACATTCATGTTTGAATTTGATGTTGTTTATAGGACCTATGACTATGCCTCAGATGATCAAAAGCTGAAGTTATTCCCATATACCCTTAAGGATGAAGCCTTGCGCTGGTTCATGGGTCTACCTGGGAACAACATCACTACCTAGGCATAGATGCAAGAGGCCTTCAACAACAAGTACAGGGACTACTGTAGGTCCAAGGAAAATAAAGAGGAAATATTCAAGATGACTCTAAAGCCTAATGAATCCCTAAAGGACTATGAAGAGAGGTTCTGGTTAAACTATAAAAGAGCCAATTGTACCCTTGATCATGGAACACTTAAAATAGTACTTCTCCAATGGATCAGGTAGGAGGTGATATAAACCCTTAATATGTTATCAGGAGGTGATATCTACCAGCCACCTTATGATACAATCAAAATTGTCTTCAGGAACCATTCTAGGGCAGCTATGAAGAAAGGTAGAGCTAGCCAAAGTATGACCAATACCCCTTTCTCTTCCACCTCCATCAAGAATGAGATTGTAAATATGTTGGAGGACTTCAAGAGTGGAATATTTCACACCTTTGCATTGCAAATGGACACAATGTAGATCAAGAGGAAGAAAGAGGAAGCAAAAAGAGCCTTGGCTATATTCTACCCCTATATGTACTAGAAAACACCCTCAAAATGAATGTCCATTAAATGGCATAGAGGATTGCTTAGTCTGTGAGGAGAATCATGCCACAGACAAGTGTCCCTCCTTACCTGGACTCAAAGCTATATATCAAGGTGGGGAAGTAGGACCAGAGCAACTTTGTTTCATCAACTAGAGAAGGCCTCAAGGCCCTCAGTCATATCAGCAAGGTATGCAAGGTGCACCTTACTTCTACTATCACAATAATAAGAATGCACCTATGCAATATTGATACACCCCCACTCTTCCATCCTAGCCTACACCTCCTACTTGGCCTTATAACCCTTTTGGAAATATTGTCATTGATGGCAAAGGAGCAGCACCAGAATTATCATTTAGGAAAAAGGAGCAGATCAGGATCAAATAGAGTATAAAGGAGAAATAAGGCAAAGAAGGAAAAATTTAAGTGGAGAAGCATAAAAGAGAGGTAGAGGGGCAGAAAAGAGTAAAGGAGAATCAAATGAGAAGCATTATAGGCAAAGGAGAAAGGAAGAGGAGCAGCAAAGAGGCACGGATCAACACCAGAACTATCATTAAGGCAAGGGAGGAGATAGGAGCAGTAAAAAGGCAAGGAGCAACATTAGAATCTTTATCAAGGAGCAAAGGCAGCAAAGGTGGCAAAAGATAAAAGGCATCAAAAGAGCAAAGGAAGCAAATGCAGCAAAGGCAACAAGCTTGGGTCAAGTCGTGAATGTATTGAATAAAGTTGTGAACATGTTGGGTCGAGTGAAGCAGAGATTGACGGTCGAGAACATATCGCGAACATAAAGTAGGAGAACGGAAGATTCATATTATATCGCATTCAGCCATAATATTGTTAGCGCACATCGCTATCGGCGATTTTTGTATTTATATGTTAAGTTATCGCAAGTTAATTGTTTTAAGTTGCGGTGAGATAAGAAATGGGGTTTGTGATGCGTGTGATCACATATCGCATATTATAAGAGGAACATTGTTATTGCTATGAGCTAAATCTTGCGACATGTGATAAGGTATTCGCAGTGATTTGTGAAATCGCAAAATCACAAACATTGCGATATGGTTAAAATTGCGATATTGTGATGGACAAATTTGAGATGACATGGAAAGATCACGTGGCAATGACATGGAAATGACGTGGCAATGGCATGGCGAAGACGTGCAGTGATGTGGCGATGATGTGGAAGTGATGTGGCAAGGTGACATGGCACGATGACGTGGAGATGACGTGGACCTGACCCACATATCGCACATCGCAAGCTCAGGAGGATAAGTGCTCAAGAATCATGTTAAAATGCCGAAGTGAAAAATGCGATAATATTACTAGATGTGATGTAGTTTCAAAGCAAAAGTATAAAGGATTTTAAATCTGGACGTATCAGGTTTCCCTTTGAGAAATTGCATCATTGATTAGAAGAGATATGCATAACAAGAAACACATGAGAACGTTGAAGTACAAAGTGCGATAATGAAGTGGATGCGGTGTAGGTCAATATTGAAGCCTAAAGGATTTCATGTTTGGGAGTATGGGTTTTCCCTTTTTTAAATTGCATCGAAGAGAAAAGGAGGATTATAACGTAAAATAAAGGAAACGCCAAAATGCAATAAGTGACCGGACGTTATATCATATAGAGGTAAATATTAATATATTTCAGGTCTAGGTTTAATGTGGTTACACTTTTTTACAAAGAAGGAAAGCCTGAACGTAAGGATACTCAGGTAAGTGAACTAACACAGAGCAAAGGCATAGGTGAAGGTTGAATGCTATGGGCACGAGCATAAGAGGCAGAGTCTAGAAAAAGGATCATATGGTGGCACTATTGGAAACGTGCCAGCTGGGTCGAGTCGAGAAAAAAGACAGTTATGCATAATTGTATTGAATGTAACAGCAGAAACTAGAAAGATCAATGACAACATAATAAAAGACAAAAAACACAGCAAGCAAAAGAGCTGGAAGGGTTGAGTCAAATACATTTGTTGTCACAGTAAATGTAAATGAATTTATTATTTTTTATTGTATGTGATGCAAAGGCAAGTCTCCATAGCCATAGGAAAAACTCCATGAGTGTTGTAATCATTATTTCTGATGTAATAACATGAACTGAAGAATGAGGAATCAAATGGATGGAAGGCATAGGGTCAGGCCTGTTGACTTCATATTCCCTGTAGAATGAAAAAATTCAGGAAGTTATCTATATAAGATATGTAATATCAGTGTGGATAGAAAGGTTAGAAAGCTGCAAAATGGAAGAGAGTGGAAGAATGTAAGAGATCTGCAAAACGTTGGAGAGTGGAAGAATAAGAGAGGATTGATAGAGATGATGTGCATATTAGGAGCTTATATGAAGTAGATATGAAGGCTGAAGAGGCAGTAGTGGAGAAGGAGTATAACAGAGCTGATATCTAGGTAAATCAAAATTTTAGTTTCATGTTGAGTGAGGGGATTGAAGTCTCCTTTCAAGTTGTATCTTGATAAATTTCTAGCTGGAGTTGGGTGAGGTAGGAGCCTCTTGTGGGTTGTAGCCTGTAGAAAATAGATGGGGGTTGGAGCTTCCTTGCAAGCTGTAGCTTGCAGAATTTGAGTAGGAGCCTCCTGTGGGTTGTAGCCTATAGAAAATACATTGGAGTTGGTGCTTCCGTTTCAAGTTGTAGCTTGGTAGATGTCCAGTTGGAGATGGTTGAGGTAGGAGCCTCTTGTGGGTTGTAGCCTGCAGAAAATAGATTGGGGTTGGAGCTTCCTTGCAAGTTGTAGTTTAAAAAATTTGAGGTAGTAGCCTCTTTTAGGTTGGAGCCTATAGAAAATCAGTGGTGAGAGAGATTTGTCTCTTGCTTTTACATCACAAAAATAATAAGATGAAGTTTTATCCCTTATGGGTTTCCACACATATCTGTTGTCTATGTGCTTGATGATTATGTGTTGATGTGATGTATTATTCTTCTTAATTACTTGTTGTCTACACATTCAGTTTGTGGATTCATTATTTATTAAGTTGTTTATAAAATGAATTAGTTAATGAGTTGAATGAAAATAGTATTAATGACCAGGAATGTACTAAACTAATTCACCCCACCCCCCCCCCCCCCTCTCATTTTACCTAAGGGTTCATCAATTGGTATCAGAGCGGGTTCCTTTGGTGTAAGAATAATAGCTTGAAGGATATCTCGTTGAGTCATGAACTATCAAAATGTACCCATGTTAAGTACAACAAACTTTCCTTTAATGGAGAGATAAGGTTAAAAAAAATTTAATGTCTTATGAACCTGAGGTATGGAAGCTTGTAAGTGATGGTCACTGCACAGACTCTCCCTCTTTGCAATAACGACAGAGGATTGCCAAGGCAAAATGTGTGATATATAACAGTCTTCATAACAAGGATCTTGATTCAATAATGGATTTAACTTCTACAAAAGGAATCTAGAATATATTGCATCTCATGCATGAAGGAGACACTAGTGGTTGCATTATCAAGAAGGAGAAGATAAACAAGAAGAAGAAGAAAAAATCCTTTCGAAAGGAAAAAGGTAAATCAAATGAGATACCTGCTAGGGTGAATGGATTTGATTGCCATGAAGAAATTACAGTTGAAGAAAAATCCAAACTTGACACGGCCTTGAGTGAAATAGAAATATTGAAGAATGAAAAAAAAGACCTTAAGACACTGGTGCAAATATGTGATGAGAGAGAATATGAATATAAGGAATAAATTGTTGGCCTGAAGGCACAACTTGAAGAAGCAAGGAGTTTGTGAAGAATGATTAATAACGAGCTCAAGGAGAGAGATATACAATATGAAAGACTAGAGTTCGAAATAATTCAGCCAGAAGATGACTAGATGAAGAAGAAGCTAACTTTGTTAGAAGACTGGATAGAGTCACAGGTAAGCTTCAATTCAAGTGCTTTAACTATGGAAGAGTGGGCCATTGTGCCTCAAAATTTCCCAATAAGATAACAGTGAATCAGTCTAAAGGGAAAGAGAAAATAAGCTCCTATAATATGAGGAAAGGGAATAAATTTAAGAGAAAAACCTATTTTTTCCAACAAGATAGCAGTGCATCTGAAAGCTCAGATAAATCCTCAGATGAAGATGGAATCTAAGAATTCGCACTAATGGATATGGATGAACTTGAAGATGATATCCTGGAATATGAAGAAGAAAGTGAGGTAGACCTTGAGGGGGAGTTGGTGAGTTCCCTAAAGGAAATCAATAGACTCAAGCTCAAGACTAGAAAACATAAGGAAATCCTTCTAAAATATGTTAAGGAAGAACCAAACTTTGAATATTTTATTAAGTTGAAGATTGATCTAGAAGAAGCAAGTAAAGTAGAAGACATTCTTCTGCATCAAATAAGATAGAAAAGTCAAGAATTTGGAAGATTGGAAGAAGAGGTGGTGAGTCTGAGGAAGAAATTAGAAAAGGATCAAACTGATGTATCAATGAACATTCAGCAATTAAAGGGTGTTGAAAAATTGGACAGGATATTGAATGCACAAATATATCCTCTTGTAAATAATCGGATAGGATATGAAGGAGAATCCAACAAGTCAAAGGCAGAGGATAAGAAAGCTATTACTTTTGTGAAAGCTGTGATAAAAGAAAATGACAACTCTCATCAATCTAAGATTATTTCAGCTAGAATACTGATAGAAGAAAGGAGCAGGTTGTGTAAGTAGCTCGGAGATGAAATTGGGTCCATGGAGAACTTAGAGAAGGTAGACATTGAAAGAGATGATGAATCAGCTCAAAAAGGATCCACAGAAGTAGAAGCCAACAATAACTTGATGTGTAAAGAAACAAACATAAACAAGTAGCAACATCAAGAGACAGATAATGAGAGGAAGAAGCAAGCAGTTGCAAAAAGCTCAATTGTTTTGAAAGATGAATTGAACAAGTTGGGAAGATCTCAAAGGAGGTTCTTTCATCCTGTGATAAGTATTACATGTTTTACCTACCATAGACCTAGACACATAGCAGCACATTGTAAGACAAACCAAATCAAGTTTAACCAACAAAAGATGCATCAAATGAGAATACCCCTCAAGCAAGTAAATGGAAAGGAAAATCTATCACCAGGTACACAAATCATTTCCATGGCTATTGTTATGCATGCATACTTTTTTAATGTAAATTATGTTCAAAAAGGAGCACAAAATGTTATACATCAGCTCAAACGTACCTAGGTAAAACAAGATGTTTTGTGTGCCACAAGCTTGGACACAAATAAAATGATTGCAGGCTACCATATACATTAAAGGACTCTAGACAGATGATGGAAACAAATGGAATCAGACCAAACTGTGAATCAAAAATAAATGCATACATTATGAGGAACCCCAATAAATTATGGAAGAAGAAGAAAAAGGGGGAGCATGTTACTTTAATGACATTATGAATCCATCATAGTCTCAGGGGGAGTTGTTCCAGGAAGCAACGCAGATATCTAGTCAGTGATAAAAAAGAAGCAACATCCCATGGGGGGAGCAGTTCATAAAAGGTCCCCATAAGAGTTTTCAAAGAAGAGTTTCTTGGAATAAGAACAACTAAAATTTTAGGAAGGGAAAGGAAAATTCCTCTGGCAGAGAACTATAGAGGAAGAAGGACACCTGAAGCATTCAATAGCCAACAGGTTCATGGAAGAAGAGAAAGCAACAATCAGCCATGGTGGTAAAGGGAACATCAGTCATCAACTTGGAAACTAAGAGGATGCTTACATTGTGTGTCTCACTACAAGTATTGATAATGAAACAAAATTTTTTTAAGAAGGATGAAAAGAAAATTTTATTATCATTATATCATTACAAATATCCATCCCAAGTGTTATTATTGGAGAAGTGGTATGATACAGGTCCTCAGGATCGGAATATTATGGTATACATCATGATGGTGGTATGGTAGAAATACATCAAGGAAGTAGTCCCAACATTATCAGCATTATAATATGTGTGGATTAAGTTCTGGTTGCTCTGATTAGTGCAAAGTATCTTATGGGTTCAAATGCTGGAGAATGTCGAGTTGTGTTATCAAAGCATGAAAAGGTTAGTAAAATGTCAAAGCATCATTATCTTATGTTTGTTGATGTGTTATATTGAGCATTGAAGAATCACGTAGTCTTGGATATGAATGTATGTCTTTTTCAAGTCAGTATTGATATATTTTCAAGTCCTCTTTCTTAATTCATCCATAAGCTTGTTGAATACTGTCTGATGAAACTTCAAGTAGACAAATTGAAGATGTTTTCCCAAAGAACATGCTAATAGAATTGTTGAAGTGTTTGAAGTATGATGGAGAGTTGATCATTGAACTACATACCCCCTTGTGTCATAAATGAAAGTGTATAGGTTATAGTGAGAGTGTCCAATGCATGGAATGTATCAAGCCTCGAGGGTTTTATGTTTAAATATGTAACTATTCAGTATTAAAGTCATTGGGCATTTTAGATTGAAAGATATTTTCTAATATTACAATAATTTATAGGCCCTATTTGGACTCATTGTTCACATCAGCATCAAGGGATTTTGGCTTGTAATGATTATATCTTTAGAAGTTTGGCACATATCACCAACATCAAGCAGAAAGGGACAAAGGAACAGAACATTCTATGGTGAAATTCCTTCGAGCATTGTCATGAGTTATGATAGCATCAGTTTGTTGTGTATATTCATTTAATAACAAAAGAATTGAATGAAGGATGCTTATATTGAACTCAAAGAGGAGCTACTCTAGGAAGCACCCAAGCATTATTATTGGAGGGGCGTTGGTATTGGAGCAAGAATTACTGATGTGTTGAGATTGCGTTGAAGTTGGGCATGTTTTTGTTTTGGAGGTAAGCAGATAAATGGATAAAACTGTGAACAGTCTGTCTTTGAGATTTCAATTAAATAAATGGAAAAGTTATTCCTGAAACGCATTGTGATAAAAAGATTGATTGATCCCGCATCTCCACCAGTAAAAAAGGTTACTGATGCCAGAATCAAATTTTGTGTATTGTTGATTGTTGTTGAGAATAGTGAAGAGCTCAATGCAAATAACTGACTGTATGAAGGGTATCATAACTATGGTTGTCTGTGCGAGACGAAGTGAAAATTACTGCATGGATTATCAATGGGCATCATATTATCTCGTGGCCTTGGATGCATAGACACTTTTGGAATAAGTGTATACCGCAGAGATCATATATATCAAGCTCTAACCATTAGTATTCCTTAAGCATGTTTTACACCTAAAATTTATGTGACAGTGGTATGTGGGTGAATTTGAGAATCCCTTATAATAAAGTATGAGTGGCTGGCCTATGAACCAAGTTCTGTGCAAAGACATCCTTGAATCTGCAACGAAATCACTGTGTAATCTGGTAGTAAAGGTGAAACTGGTTGCAAAAGATATATTGGCATCATCATATTGGAACAGATGTGTACTACAAATGTGTATTGCAGAAGAAGACATATTCCATCTACAATATTCCTCAACATATATGTATCTCAGATGAATATCATAATATAGACTGAAGTATATTTGGAGCAGACTTTATATATCGTATGGAGCATTCTCAATATTTTAGTATTATTCTAATGATGCATTTCTAATTATATAAGTCTGTCACAGTTTGTTCTATGAAGTGTCCTTATCATCACTTTGAGCATTATTCAAGTACAAGGAGTTTGTTCTTTGGTATGGTACCAGCTTACTATGTATATACATACAAGTTCAATGATTCCCAAAGTGTTCTCCCAACAATGCTTATACACCAAATGGAGAAAGAGTCCCAGCGAGGTATGTGGACAGAATGAAGAATGCTTATGCACAACTCTAATAAGGAAATTATGGAAAATACACTGGAAAAAGGTGTAACACTTTTCCATTGATGTCAAAGGGGGAGGAAAAGAAAGCAGAGGAAGATAGACACTTCTCGGAATGAAAGGGGGAGGATTTGTTGGAGGAAGTGTTGCCATAAATGCAAAAGGGGGATACTGTTGGAAATATTTTCATTGGTGGAAAAGGAGCAGTACAATAATTATCATTAAGGACAAAGGAGCAGATCAAGATCAACTGAATTATAAAGGAGAAATAAGGCAAAGAAGGAAAAATTTAAGCGGAGAAACATAAAAGAGAGGCAGAGGGGCAGCAAAGAGTAAAAGAGAGGCAGAGGAGTAGCATTAGAGGCAAACGAACAAGGCAGAGGAGCAGCAAAGAGGCATGGATAAACACCAGAACTATAATTCAGGAAAAAGAGTAGAGAGGAGCAGTAAAAAGGCAAGGAGAAGCATTAGAATCTTTATCAAGGAGCAAAGACAGCAAAGGTAGAAAATTAGCAAAGGCAGCAAAGGCAACAAGCTTGGGTCAAGTCGTGAACGTATTGAATCAAGTCATGAACGTGTTGGGTTGAGTGAAGCAGATATTGACGGTCGAGATCATATTGCGAACATAAAGTAGGAGAACGGATGATCCATATTATATCACATTCGGCCATAATATTGTTAGCACACATTGCTATCGGCGATTTTTATATTTATATGTTAAGTTATCACAAGTTAATTGTTTTAAGTTGCGATGCGATAAGAAGTGGGGTTTTTGATGCGATGTGATCACATTTCACATATGATAAGAGGAACCTTGTTATTGCTATGAGCTAAATCTTGCGACATGTGATAAGGTATTCACAGCGATTTGCGAAATCACAAAATCGCAAACATTGCGATATGGTTAAAACTGCGATATTGCGATGGGCAGATTTGAAATGACATGGCAAGATGACGTGAGAGTGATGTGGAAATGACGTGGCAGTGACATGGTGATGACATGGAAGTGATGTGGTGATGATGTGGCATGACATGGAGATGACATGGCAGTGATGTAGCAAGGTGGCATGGCACGATTACGTGGAGATGATGTGGACATGGCCTGCATATCGCACATCGCAAGCTCATGAGGATAAGTGATCAAGAATCATGTTAAAATCCTGAAGTGAGAAATGCGATAAGAGTACCAGATTCGATTTAGTTTTAAAGAAAAATTCTAAAGGATTTCAATTCCGGAGGTATAAGGTTTCCCTTTGAGAAATCGCATCCGGGTTTGGAAGAGATATGCATAACAACAAACACATGAGAACGTTGAAGTGTGAAGTACGATAATGAAGCGGACATGATGTAGGTCAACGTTGAATCCTAAAGGATTTCAAGTCTGGGAGTATGGGTTTTCCCTTTGTTAAATCACATCGGAGAGAAAAGGAGGATTATAATGTAAAACAAAGGAAACGCCAAAATGCGATAAGTGACCGGACGCGATATCATACAGAGGTAAATATTAATATATTTCAAGTCCAGGTTTAATGTGGTTATGCTTGTTTACAAAGAAAGAAATCCTGAATGCAAGTAGACTCAGATAAGTGACCCGACATGGAGCAAAGGAGCAGGTGAAGGTTGAACGCTGCGAGCACGAGTAGAAGAGGCAGAGTCGGGAAAAAGGATCATATGGTGGCACTATTGGAAACATGCTCGCTGGGTCAAGTCAGGAAAAAAGACAATTATGTAGAACTGTGTTGAATGTAACTGCAGAAACTAAAAACATCAATCACATCAGCTGAAAAGACAAAAAACACAGTGAGCAAAAGAGCTGGAAGGATTGAGTGAAATACATTTGTTGTAACTATAAATGTAAATGAATTTATTATTTTTTATTGTATGTGATGTAGAGGCAAGTCTCCATACTCAAAGGAAAAACTCATGAGTGTTGTGATGATTATTTCTGATGTAATAACCTAAACTGAATAATGAGGAATCAAATGGATGGAAGGCATAGGGTCAGGCATGTTCACTTCATATTCCCTGTAGAATAAAAACAGTCAGGAAGTTATCTATATAAGAGATGTAATAGTAGTGTGGATAAAAGGTTAGAAAGCTGCAGAATGGAAGAGAGTGGAAGAATGTAAGAGATTTGAAAAAGGTTGGAGAGTGGAAGAATAAGAGGGGGCTGATAGAGATGTTGTGCATATTAGGAGCTGATATTAAGTAGATGTGAAGGTTGAAGAGGTAGCAGTGGAGAAGGAGTATAACAGATCTAATATCTAGTTAAATCAACATTTTAGTTTCATGTTGAGTGAGGGGATTGTAGTCTCCTTTCAAGTTGTAGCTTGATAAATTTCTAGTTGGAGATGGGTGAGGTAGGAGCCTCCTGTGGGTTGTATCCTACAGAAAATAGATGGGGGCTGGAGCTTCCATGCAAGTTGTAGCTTGCAAAATTTGAGGTAGGAGCCTCCTGTGGGTTGTAGCCTACAGAAAATAGATGGGGGTTGGAGCTTCCTTGCAAGTTGTAGCTTGTATAATTTGAGGTAGTAGCTTCCTGTAGGTTGGAGCCTACATAAAATCAGTGGTGAGAGGGAGTCTTAACTTGCTTTTACATCACAAAAATAATAATATGTGGTTTTCTCCCTTATGGGTTTCCACTTATATCTGTTGTCTATGTGCTTGATGATTATTTGTTGATGTGATGTATTATTCTGCTTAATTACTTGTTGTCCACACATTCAGTTTGTTGATTCATTATGTATTAAGTTTCTTATAAAATGAAGTAGTTAATGAGTTGAATGAAAATAGTATTAATTACCAAGAATTTACTAAACTAATTCACCCCCCTTCTCAGTTTAGCTAAGGGTTCATCAAACCCTCCATATCATCCTTAGCCTATGAACCAACCATTTCAGCAGTATGTTCCTCAACAACCTCAGTGGAACAACCCATCACAAGGGTGGAGGCCTCAACATAATCAACCACCTGCTATAATGCCTCCACCCCACTTTCAACCTCATCTTACTCATGTTTCTCCACCCAAGCTACCATAGATGCCTGCACAGCCCAATCTGAACCCGAACAACAGACAGGCACAACAGGTTTACAGTGGAGAGACATCATATCCATCTTATGTTGTGGAGATACAGGAGATTAATCTCAGGTATGGAAGAGTACTCCCAGACAACCACCCTCCATATCCACATGTATAAGTTGAGGAGGGAAATGAATAAAGTAACGCTCAGATCCCACAACCTCCTTTTCCTGAACGCTTGATCCACTCTAGTCAACACAACCCAGAGGAGACCTAACTTCTGGGAGAATTGAAAATTTTTTGTGTAAAAATACCCCTTCTCCAAGAAATTAAGGATGTCCCTATTTATAATAGGCTCATCAAGGAAAAGTGTTTCAAGAAACCAGGGAGAAAGAAGAAAGAGACCCCCACCATCAATGTAGTAGGACAGTTGTCTGACTTAACGTCGAGAAGGGTGATCTTCCCAAAGTACCTGGTCCCTGGTAGTCCAGTTGTAGACGTGCACATAGATGATGTCATAGTCCCTAATAATTTGATTGATATCAGGGTTGTCATCAATGTTATGACCAAGGAAACTATGCTTAAACTCAAACTCCAAGAAACTTTGGGGAAAACCACAAAGGTTTTGCAACTTGGAGATCATTCCATAGTAAATCCGGAAGGAATTATTGAGGATTTTATGGATTCAATTGACTCTTTGTAGTATCCTACAGATTTCTTGGTTCTCCTACCAAAAACCAAGTTTAATGAATATCTTGTCATTCTAGGGAGACCTTGGTTAGTCACTGTCGATGCTTATTTCAACTTTCGGGCCGAAAACATGACTATTAAGAATGGGCCCTTGTCTAAATAGCTGGTATTATATCCTCCAGCCCAACCTTCCAATGACCATGACCTACCTATATGGTTGGAGGATGGAGAAGAATACGAAGTATACAACACAACACCTTACCCCATTTGTACCATAGATGATGTTCTTAGAGGGGGGAAGCTTGATGAAGATGAACTTATCGACCAAGTCATTCAGAACCAGTCCCCCACTGATAACCCGCTTGAAAACCTAGCCAAAGAATCTGAAAGCCACCCTTGGATGGAACTGCACTCAGTTGATTCAACCTCTGAAACCACCAAGGCTATGGAATTTTTCCCATCCAAAACTCTGAAAATTAACTCAAACCTCTCAAATAGAGAAGAAGAGAAGCTATGCCATATTTTGAAATAAAACCTAGATGTGTTGCTTTGGACTACAACGACATGAAATGGGTGCATCCATCAGTGTGCAAACATCATATTTACATTAAATAAGGATGAAAGCCTATGCGCCAACCTGTAATATTCCCAAATGGGAAAAGCAGGAATATAGTGCATAAAATGAAAGCAGCAACAAATATTTAACACATGAAACCATGAGACCAATATGGAGCCATTATATTGATCATATATGCAACAAATAAATACCAAACAATGAGGCACAAATCATAGAATGTGATCACACAAGCCTCCAATACATAAACACTCTCAAAGTGAGATGTTGTTGCTATACAAAATGTCGGAGAGGCTTATAAAACACAGTCATACTAAGCACAACTATAGCTGGAGATCATATAATGATACAAAAATAGTGATATAGGCCAAAATAGATACTACAGATACAGATCTGGGCACTAGATCAACTTTCTAAGACAACAGAAGAGGGTTTCCAAAAAATGCACACAATGTGCTAATGTAAGCTGCAACCCTAGGGCTGAAGGTATGTTGCAACAACAGAAATGAGAAGATATGGATAAAGCTAATATAGAAACCTACATCTCTTCTCCAATAGATCCTCCAGATGAAAGAATGGCTCCTCCACTAAAGAAATCACCTCCCAAAACAACCACTGCAACCACCCCTACAACTCCTCCCTAAAATAACACAAATCTGGATTGAAACTATGATGTAGGGGATAAATACTCCTTGGCCTAATGCCAAATATGTCAATAAAGCCCAAGGGACTTATTTATAGGCCTTCCAATGGATAGAAACTTCCTCCACTGCGAAACTAGCTCCGAAGTCACCCAATATAATTCTCCACTGCTGCACCCTGCAACACAGCACAATATTCTGCAGAAACTGCACTGAAAAATAAAGTTGTAGCTTGGCCTTAAGCCTGAGTGTGGAAATGTAGTGCAATGATCCTCTAAGAGGCCTCTCAAGGAAAGAGATGGGATTTTCACTTGGGAACACCCTATGCTAAATAGCACTGCAAACTCAACTAAACAGTTGAAGTATGCAAGAAGTCTAAATAGACCATATATAAAATAATAATCCAAAAACATAACCCCATATGGCTGCCATCCTCTTCCTTATAAACAATGTGAGCCTTATCACCTTGGGTCCCACTCATTAGGGTTTCCACCATCATGCAATCAATCTTCCTCCAAAATTGCGATGTCCCACCATTAATGCCACTCCTCCATAACAACGTTGTTTGATTTGGTCAAAGTTGACCTATTCAACATGCTCCAACCCCTATTCACACTCAAGGTGCTTAATTTAGCTGCTTGGATGGTATCCTTTCACACTTAAAGTGTTTTTATTGTCGCTAAAGAGATTAATGGGCCTCCCTACCCACTTATTCACTTACCTAGTGACAAAACAATCTATAATATTCCATTTAGCTGAAAGCTAATTTTTTGGAATATTACAGTCCTCCCCTCCAAAATTTTGCTTGTCCTCAAGCAACTATAAGGGTTGAGAAAAATTCTCCCCTCCTCCTCTGTTGCCTCCTCATCAAATAGTCTCCACCACTACTTCAAATATTCTACAACAATTATGTCTCCCAATGGTTCCTCCCAAATGTGTAAGTTGGATTTTGGTGGATAAACCAAATGGCTCTCATCATGAGAAAATGGAAGGTCTATATGGAAACCTCCTTGTTTTCCAATGGCCTCTTCAAGGTAGGAGTGATGACAAGCATAAGGGCTCTCATTCTCCATGAGAGACTCCCCTCTTCATGCTATCATCCAAATGAAATGAATCACCTCCCAGCATGGTAATTCATAGAAAACTTCCTCCCAAATGTTCATGAGAGGCATCTCCCAAGTGCTCCAAACAATCATACGGCTCACCTCATAAAAAAAAAAGTGATCCACTGTAGTGGCCATATCATCTCCCATACTCCCCTTGAAGCATGAAGCATAAAAAGTGTGGGAAATTTCATTCCAAATGGACACATCCAACCAATGTGCCTTCCCTCCAAAATCATGTTCCCAACAAAGATAAGAACATCTTCTACATATGGGATCACAATAAAAGTCATGCTAGCTGCCATGTGCAGTACTGGGGAAGGGAAACGGTCCCTCAAATGCAACCAACGTATTTTTTCTCCTAACTGCCATATAATATGATATAACAAGTGTTTCTCCCACCAATTTTTTGCTGCCCCATTCTTCTTGCATGCTTGGAGAAGGTGTGTGATGTTTGGTGTCAATGAAACACACCATGAAGAATACATCATCTCCCAAAAATCTTCTAGGGAGTCGACAACATCATCACTGCTTATGGCCCCAAGTAGCCCATGAAGCAAATAATAAAGAGTGCCCCCTCTTGGGGCAATGCCTTGCACATGAGTGGTAAGAAAATGCAAGTATATATTAAATATATCATGATGCTCAGAAATACAATCCTTACCATACACTTGGTTCAAACTAGTGAGGTAGCTCATGGATGAGCTCCCTCTCATACCCAATGAGTAAGGATGTGTTGATGATAACTCTTCCCAAGAGTTGTGTTTCTCCTCATCCCCCAAAAAATCTATGCACTTCCTCATATGATAGTGCATCTCCTCTTTGAAGTCTTCCCATATGAACCCCTCCAAAATAGTATGGTATGCTATAATCAAACCAGTGGGGTTGGAGAGCAAGATCTTATATGCCACATGTAGTAGTTTATCCTTGATATTTGAGGCTCTATTCAATAAGATCCTACCCTAATAAAATATGACCCCATCTGTCACTTTATATCTCCCATATGAAACTGGTCATCAAGTATCCTGCATGTAAGAAGGTCCTTGGAGTATTCCACCAATAGCTGGGATCTCCAATAAGGATCAAAACTCTCTAATGATAGCGCTGCTAATATATACTGTGTAGCCCTTGCCATGTGGCTGCCCTCTTCCTTGACATCTCCCATGCCAAATTCAAGCATTGGTATGTTGCAGACATGTTCTTGCTGCCCCTCCTGTAGCTGCTCATTCTCAAGTGAAGGTTGAAGCTTTTGGAGGCTAGTCTTCCATAAGAAGCTTTCACCTCTCCAAAATCCTCTAAACCTGGCCAATGCATGCATGAGTGGCCACCATCCTCTACCAAATGGGGAAGATTCCTTCCTATGTGGAAGTATTCGTCGATCCTCCAAAGCCATGGAGTGGTCTCCTTGCACGATGATGGTGCCATCCTCCATCCCAGAAACATATTCTCACAGTGAAGAATAGCGGATGAGAGAGGGTAATGATGATATTGGGAGAATGTCTCCCTCCTCCTTGAGCCTACCCAAGACTCTCTACGTTGTTCCAAATCCTCCCAAGGTTCTCACCCCTCCTGGATCAATGAGTGGTGCAACTTTTTGTGAGATGTCTCTCATCTCCTGATCTAGTGGCCTCCCGGGTGGAATGCCCCCATGTGATTAGACATCAAAGTCTGAAGTAGATTGTATATGTGAGTGGACTGATTTGTCCCTCTTTTCACTGTGCAAACTATTCTCCTTCTTCTATATATAAACCCCTTGAAATAAATAAGGGTGCATGCTCCCCATCCTTTGATGTTGATCCACCTTTTCTTCTCCTCCTTTGATCAAGGTGTTACTACCCATCATTATTGTCACATGTTGCTCCTTGGGAACTTTTTGCAAAGATGAAAAATATCCTCTAATTGAATTAATAGCTTCATGCCCATCTCCATGTGGTGATGATTCTCCTCCTGAAGTGACAACGTTGTTACTTCCTCTCTGCTCTTCCTCCTCATTAATATTTGAGAATACCTCATCAACAATGAGAGACCCTAGATCTTAGTCTTCCCTTGAAGGAGGAATCTTCATGCCTTCCTTGGAAAGGTATCATACAATTTCTTATCCCCCTCAATAGAAATCCGAAGTGGAGTTGGTGCAATGGATCTTTCCAACTTATGAAAAGTTTTTGGATGTTTATGTTTGGCTAGCTCAATCAAATATGTTTCAAGTTGTTTTTCATCAAATCTCTTCACTAATCTCTTAGTGAATCCTGCATAAGTAGCTATATTTGCATGACTAAATGAAGGATATTCATAAAAGCACCAAGTATAAACCTTACCTTCAAGATGTAGCGCTGCTATCCTAAGGGCTTCCTCTTATGAAACTTGATGTAGTTGCAAGTATGATTCTAGTTGCTCTATCCAATCCTTGGCTGTGCATTTAGATGACCCATCAAAATTTGGTAGAAAGAATCTACCTCTTCTGCTTCTGTGGTGATTTTTGGGCCTTCTATTCTCCTTAAGTTGGCAAAACCCTTGGAAGTTCAAGCGCTCCTTGACTCCCCAAGATTGAGATTCATACTCCTGAATATAGTCACTCAAAGTCTCATCCTTTGGTGTATCTTCTTCCTCCATCTCTCTTGCTATGAAAATGGGCATGAAACTGCGTTGTGGATCAGATTATGTGGTGGAATTCTCACACCCATCATGTAAAAATCTAGGGTTTGCTTCATATTCAAACCCCCTTGGAGATTCCCCACACATCTCCCTTCTCATCTTCTTGATATCTTCATGGATGCTCTGCATTGTTTGAAAAAGAAGCTTTGAGAGCTCCTCTACCTCCCTTCCTCCAAATACTGGAGTCTTGTCTTTGTCTCTTCTGTACATCTTCTCTCCCTGTGAGAAGCTTCTCCTTATGGTGACATATTGGCTGAATGCACAGGCTGAGCCAAGATTATGCTCTGATACCACTGTAATATTCCCCAATAGAAAAAGTAGGAATATAGTGCATAAAATGAAAGCAGCAGCAAATATTTAACACATGAAATCATGAGACCAATATGGAGCCATTATATTGATCATATATGCAGCAAATAAGTACCAAAAAATGAGGCACAAATCATAGAATGTTATCACACAAGCCTCCAATACATAAACACTCTCAAAGTGAGATGTTGATACTATACAAAATGTCGGAGAGGCTGCTACAACATAGTCATACTAAGCACAAATAAAACTGGAGATCATACAATGATATAAAAATATTGATATGGGCCAAAATAGATACTACTCATACAGATCTAGGCACTAGATCAGCTTTCCAAGACAACCCAAGAGGGTTTCCAGAAAATGCACACAATGTGCCAATGTATGCTGCAGCCCTAGGGCTGAAGGTATGTTGCAACAATAGAAATAAGAAGATATGGCTGAAGCTGATGTAGAAACCTACATCTCTTCTCCAATATATCCTTCGAATGAAATAATGGCTCCTCCACTGAAGGAATCATCCCCCAAAACAACCACTGCAACCACCCCTACAACTCCTTCCTAAAATAATGAAAATATGGACTGAAACTGCACTGTAGGGGATAAATACTCCTTGGCCTAATGCCAAATATGTCAATAAATCCCAAGGTAATTCTTTACAGGCTTTCCAATGGATGGAAACCTTCCTCCACTGCAAAACTAGCTCTGAAGTCACCCAATATAATTCTCCACTGCTGCACCCTGCAACACAGCACAATATTCTGCATAAATTGTGCTGATGAAGAAAGTTGTAGCTTGGCCTTAAGCCTAAGTGTGTAAATGTAGTGCAATTCTCCTCCAAGAGGCCTCTCAAGGAAAGAGATGGGATTCCCGCTTGGGAACACCATGTGCTAAACAGCACTGCAAACTCAACTAAATAGTTGAAGAGTGCAAGAAGTCTAAACGGGCCATATATAAAATAATAATCCAAAAACATAACCCCATATGGTTGCCATCCTCTTCCTTATAAACAATGTGAGCCTTCTCACCTTGGGTCCCACTCATTAGGGTTTCCACCATCATGCAATCAATCTCCCTCCAAAATTGTGTTGTCTCGCCATTAATGCCACTCCTCCATAACAAGTTTGTTTGATTTGGTCAAAGTTGACCTATTCAACATGCTCCATCCCCTGTTCACACTCAAGGTGCTTAATTTAGCTACTTGGATGGTCTCCTTTCACACTTGAAGTGTTTTTATTGTTGCTAAGGAGATTTATGGGCCTCCCTACCCACTTATTCACTTACCTAGTGACAAAAAAATCTATAATATTCCATTTAGCTGAAAGCTAAATTTTTGGAATATTACACAACCCCAAATGCGGATGAACCCAGCTCTAAAAGACATAGTCAATGAAGAACTATAGA
Source organism: Pinus albicaulis (assembly GCA_034641835.2). Lineage (NCBI taxonomy): Eukaryota > Viridiplantae > Streptophyta > Pinopsida > Pinales > Pinaceae > Pinus > Pinus albicaulis. The sequence continues at coordinate 422,286,944 of CM076578.1, forward strand.
ATTTTTTGGATGCAGGTTTCATTTATCATATATCAGTCAGTGAATGGGTATCTCCTCTTGTCCTAGTCCCGAAGAAGAATGAAAAATGGCGAATCTGTGTTGATTATCGAGAAATCAACAAAGCCACCAAGAAGGACCATTTCACTTTTCCCTTTATAGATCAAGTCCTAGATGGCCTTGTAGGAAAGAAGTTATTTTCTTTCTTAGATGGGTTTAGTGGGTATAACCAGATCCAAATTAGCCTTGAAGACCAGGACAAGACTACTTTCACATGTCATTGGGTTACCTTTGCTTAAAGAGTCCTACCCTTTGGGTTGTGCAATGCCCCAGCCACCTTCCAAAGAGTTGTCTTGAGCATTTTTTCTGAGCTATTCCTGACTCGGTTGAAATCTACATGGATTATTTCACACCCTATGGGGATGAATTTTAGGAAGCTCTCTCCAATTTGGGAAAAGTGCTGAGAATATGCATTGAGATACAACTCTCCCTGAGCCTAGAAAAGTGTGAATTCTTGAAAAGAGAATGAGTTGTATTGGGACACTTAATCTCCCAATTAGGAATATAGGTGGACCCAAACAAAATCACCATCATCAAAAGGTTTCCTACTCCTCAAAAGAAGAGAGATGTCAGGATTTTCTTAGGTTTAGCTGGCTATTATAGAAGTTTTATCAAAGATTTCATCCAGTTGGCTTCACCACTATTTGGTTTGTTGGCCAAAGACTCTGAGTTTACTTGGTGCAGTCTCTGTCAAGGAGCTTTTGATCACATTAAGGGAAATTTAACTACTACCCCCATTCTCTGAGGTCCAAATTGGACTCTGCCTTTCCACATCCACACAGATGCATCATACAAAGTTGTGTGGGCAGTATTGGGGTAGTTAGAAGACAAACTACCTTATGCAATCTATTTAATTAGTAAGAACTTGTCCAAGGACGAACTCAATTATACTGTCACAGAGAAGGAAATTTTAGCCATTGTCCATGCTTTAAACAAATTGAGACATTATATCACTGGTTATCAGACTTTTGTACACGTTGACCATGAAGCCATCAAATATTTAATGAACAAACCGGATTCTAATGTTAGAATAATTAGATGGTCGTTACTATTACATCAGTTTGACCTAACCATTAGTGATAAACCTGTAAAGGATAATGTTGTTGCATATTTTTTATCCAGGTTATCACTATTTGCAGATGAAGAAGGAATGGTGGATGACTAGCTCCCAGATGAACACCTCTTTTCTATCTCAGCATTCTCTCCATGGTTTGTTGACATAGCTAACTACTTGGTTGCTGAAAAGTTACCTCCTAACCTATCATCCAAGATGAAGAAAAGATTATCAGAAAAAGCGCCCCTTTCACCTGGATTGGGGGAAATATCTTCAAGCTAAGCTCTAACCAAATTCTTAGAATATGTGTGAGGGAGGAAGAATTTTTTGACGTCCTCTCTGCATGTCATGATATCCCTTGTAGAGGCCACTTTTCTACAAAAAGGACAACATTCAAAGCTTTGCAGGTAGGTTAATATTGGCCTACCCTTCATAAGGATTCCAGAGGATACACTAGCATGTGTGACCAGTGCCAAAGGATGGATAAACCTACACTGAGGGATGAGATACCTTTGCACCCTCAAGTGGATCTAGAGTCATTTGAAAAGTGGGGCATGGACTTCATTGGACCCATTGATCCACCATCTGGCAAGAGAAAGTATATCATAGTCTTCACTGACTACCTGAAAAAATGGGCTAAAAAAAATCTGTAAAGGTAGAAACCGAGGAGAAGGTAGCAGAATTTCTAAGAGAGAATGTGTTCTACAAATTTTGATACCCCAGAGAGGTAGTCACTGATCAGGGGGGATAATTCACATCTCATCTCATTGAGAATCTTCTAAGGAGGCATAAGATAAAGCATAAGACTTCCATTGCCTACCACTCTCAAGAAAATGGCCAAGTGGAAGTGACCAATAGATCCTTGGAGAATATCTTCACCAAAGTTATGAGAAGCAGCAGAAAATATTGGGCAGACATATTGGTGGAAGCTACTTGGGCCTACAACACTACTTGGAAAACAACCAAAGGGTTCACTCCTGATTAATTGGTCTATGGGAAGAAAGCTCTACTTTCAATTCCATTTGAGTTCAACACCTTAAGGATGGAAGCTAAGTTAGATCTGGATATATCAGAGGCCCAACAATAGAGGTTGCTGCAATTAAATGGATTGAATGAGTTTAGGATGCAGACACTCCTTCACAGAGAATTAATTTAGTTGTAAAGGAAGGTCTGGAATGACAAGCACATTAAGGATAATACCTTTCAAGAAGGAGATTGAGCGTTTTTGTATGACTCAAGGTTCAAGTATTTCAGAGGCAAAATAATGACAAGATGGTTGGGACCCTATAAAGTGGATAAATGTTATGATAATGGCGTATTTCATATCATAACCATATATGAGGAGGGGATTCCATACTTGTCAATGGTTATAGGCTTAAAGGTTACAAAAATCCTCTGTCTAGGGCTGAATTTATAAATTCCATAAACAAGGAGGTGTATGTTATGGGAGATTCCATAGTTTCCAGCACCTACCCCTCCTAGAAAGAAAAAAAAGAAAAAAATAAATAAAGCGGCATGGATGAAAACCTCTCTGAGGCGCCCAAGTCCAACTCCAGAGTTGAAAACCTCCATGAGGCAATCTTGGAGAAAAAAAAATAAAAAATAAAATATCCTTGGGTGAAAACTTCCTGGAGGAGCCCAAGGCAAGTTTTTGGGTTGAAAACCTCTATGGAGGTAGTCCACTTGCCTTCAAAAAAAATAGGAAAGAAACAAAAGTAAAAAGAGAAAGAAATTACCTATGCACTCATTTTTTATGTTTTGCAGGTTATTGATCAAAGATGCTTTTTGGATCCAAAAAAGCATTTTTTTCTTCACTTCTCCCTCTCCTCTACTTACACACTCCATGGACAACTCCAGCATGCACCCATTCATTAATTTCACCCCTCAAATAGGTAGAAAAATCCATTTTTTCTCCTGACTGTAATTGCTACAGGAAAGTCTAGTAGCTACAGGATTCCTGTAGCACTACAGGAAACTCTTGTAAATGCTATAGGAAACTTATTAATGGGTAAAGGAGCTCTCTCAAATATTTCTAAACTTCAAGGAGAGCATGATAAAAAAAAATTTCCTATACCTACAACTACTAACCCCTCATTTCACTCCATGCACAAATATTCACTCTATAAACCCTATATTGCGCCATTAGTAATTAGATAATCTGTAACTTGGCATGAGACCTCTCCCCTTACCTATCCACCACTCCACTAATTCCATGACTCCATCCATAACCTCCATAACCCATTTCCCTTCATTTCTAAGCAAATATGAAGCCCCAAGAAGAAGAAAGAAGACTGCTGCAAGGAAATGGAAAGTTTCCTGTAGAAATTTTGTGTATGGCATAGCAAGGCCAAAATATGAAGACAAGTTGATAAATATGGCTTCAAAATACCACTAGAAGACTCTAGGATAATGAACACACCAGACGAGGCACCTAAATACCTCCATGCAACACCTGAAAGAAGAAAAAAACAAATAAAAGGTCAAACAGCTCACTTAGAAAACAAGCAGATCACTCACAAAACAAGTTGCTCACTCAGAAAATAAACAATAAAAATAAAAATACATCAAGAGGAAGATCATGGTTGCAACAACAAGCTCCATCTCCTTGAACCAAATCATTCTGCAACACACCAGCACCAGGTAGGCTCAGGTATGGCCCTTCACCTCTCACTATGCACTCATAATGACCAAAATAGTTTAATGTCGCGGTTTAGATACTTAAAAGGCAAAGAAGGTGGCCAGCTAACTTGGCCACCTTCGTTAAGTTAAGCTAAATGAAAACTAAAGAGTACATGCCACCTGGGCAAGTCAAATAAATTAAGGGGGAATGAACAAGGACAAGGAGATGATTCTGAGGTTGGAGCAATCATTAACTGGAGTGGGACCAGCGGTCTCAACGAGGAAAACTTGTGCTAAGTACGAGTCAGTACCCTGCTCCAAATTTGGTTTAAAAGACCATAAAGGTGAGTTTTTCCTCACTATACCAACTTCACTGAGCATTTCGAGAGTAGTGGGAGAAAAATAAGCTAGAGAATCCATTAGGGAGAGAAGCATCGAAGTTTGATCTTTCATGCACCATCTTGCTACAGGAAACAGCGCAATGCTATAGGGAAACTACACAGGAGGATCAGCAAGGATACAAAGGGAAAAACAGAGTCACCTTTGGGTGAAATTGCTTCCTAAGGCCACTATCTCCCAAGAAAAAACACCATAGGATATAGGTAAGTAGTTTCCACCCTCCAAAATTGAAATTTCTCCATGAAATCTGCACATGGTCAGTTATAATTTGGCAATTAAATGGTAAAAATTTGAATCTGTTTGAGACCATAATCTCCAAGACCTCTTCACATAACTCTCAAACATATTACCACCTTCTTATCATAACCATAAAAATGGGAGTGGGATTTAACAAAAGGGATCCCACTAATAATTCCATCCTCAAGTAATGGATATCTTTCATAAACCACCAATGGCTAAGTATCTTCGAGCTTCAGAAGGATTTTGATAAGGAGATAGCTCGAGAGTTTGCAGTGGCTCTACAATCACACTCAGAGGAGAGATCCACCACTGTGGTTAGGGGCCTATTCATCACACTTTCATCTAAATTAATCAGCATAATCACCAATTTTCCCTTAGGAGTTAAGTGGATTAAAGAAAGGATGCCAAGAACTGCAGCCAAGAAAATTTTCTTTATGCCAGGAGAAGAATAAATTGAGGACAAGAATGGAGTGAGGAGAGAAATCCTTCCATACCCTTGAGATGAATTAGCCTTCCATATCATGAAATTCATTTCCTGTGAAGGCATACTTAGTGTATTCTATGGATGTCATTTCATGTTGCTGAATTAGCTTAGTTTTCAAGGAGAACTCCCTCTAGAACAAAGATTGAGCAGCCCTCATTTCCTCTTGAACTCAATAATAGACATGAGAAAAAATGTGAGGGAAATAAAATACCATCATTTGACTCATCGTGGCCTTATAAAATTTATATTGGGTGATACTCTAAGAAGATTAAACCTCCCTGTGTCTTGGTCATCATTCATAAACATTGATAGGGAAGCCTTCATAGCCACCCAAATTGGACAAGCCTATGCCTCTAGTCTTAGAGAGAGGGAGGTAGAAGAAGAAGAAGAGGAGGTTGAAGATGAGGAATAAAAAGAAGAGATGGAGGTTGAAACATAAAACACAAAGAAGGAATAGACTGAGGGGAAGAAGGAAGAAAAGACAGAGGGGAAGGAAATTTTGGACCCTATGCTAGGCAGTGTTACCTCCCCTCTATACACCAGCATGTCACCAGACATAACATATCAGGAAGTGGTTGATACCATAGCTACTTTGAGCACACCAGTGAAAACAAAGAGGAAGAGGCAAAAACCCATGTATTTTAGTACTAGGAAGATCCAAAGGGTGAGGCAAGGGAAACCATAAACTCCAACTAAAATCCCTATTGCCATTGAGGAGTCACCCAAGAAAGATGATGAAATAAGGATAGAAGAAGGAATTTTCAAGAGGTAACCTCACCTGTGAAGACCCCTATGACCTACATAAGAAGATATTCATTAAGGTTGGCATCCCATACACACCTAACAACCGCCACAAACCCTCAAAAGACTGAAAAAGGGGAAAAACAAGCAAGAGAGGGTCTTTAGCAGAAAAAATGGAGTTTTCTATAGGAAACTATGTCTTTTCTACAGGAAACTCCAGCATACCCAGAATCATAGAAAGAAGCCTTGGTTGAGGGAGAAAATACAACCATGGATGGGCAAGACGCCCAAGAAGATGAGGAAAAGGCACAAGATGCACAGCAAGATGCAAAAGGGGGGGAAGAGAAAGATGACAAGGAGGATCCCACCTCACCAAAACCTAACCTCAAATATGTATCAGTAGTTTCACACCCTAGCCCTCAACCAAATCTCAACTCCTACTATACATTTATTGAAGGGTGTATATTGATTCCTCAGAAGGCTACAGTACCTTTATTCTATCATTTGGAAGAGGAAAGGGCACGCACTCATCATTAGATGAATATTGCTACAACCTAAGGTGTGCATGACATAGGGTTCATGGAGTAAAAAGTGACTGAGTTGGGAAAGGATTTGTCTGATTCTAGGCTTAGAGAATCCATGTTGAAAGAGCAGCTTCAGAAGGCCGAAACAGAGAATGCAATATTGCAGGATCATCTTCAGCAAAAATACAAACAAATGGCCACTGTGGCAGATTTGTGCATAGAGGCCATCCAACATAGATACCCATCAGATTCCTATGAATTCTACCTTAAGGAACAGTGGCTCCTATTTCAAGTCAGAACACTAGCCTCTCATGGATCCTTACCTTTGCAGAAATGCAAACAGTCCATTGAATTTTGCAACCAGTCAAGTATGGCAGACAAGGCAAAAATGACAGAATTCTACATGCACAATCTTGTGTTGATAGACTTGAACATTTGGGACCCTAATCCTAGAATGGGAGACATGCAGTTGATGGAATTATCCTCATGGGTGGTTAATGAGGAATCCAGAGCACAAGAAGTAAGGAGGGTCATGAGGAGATAAAACAGGGATCGTCTACACATTAGGGCAGAACTATTCAGACATAGGGGAGTCATGAACAACCATCTCAAAATTTAAAAGGATGTTTCACTTGTAGAAAAATATCTCAGCACACAAGCTCAAGCCATGGCTCATTTTGATGATGTTTCTAGGTTGTTGGGAGATGAATGCATAATGGCTAGTCAAAGGAGATGGAATAGCCTCCCTCAAAGTCTTAGAAACATGGAGTACCACACACCAAAGAGATTTAGAGGCACCCTAGAAGGAGCACCACTATACAAGAGGGCCATGCAGGTCAGGAAGATTCAATGGCTTGGTTTGAAACTTAGTCCACCCTTGCTCTCGGGGTTGAGCGATGGAAAAGACCAAGATGAGTAGAACACAGAATGGGAGGAAGCAGAAAAGAATTATGGATTTTACCCTCCTTAAGGGACTCCCACACTTCTTCCTCCAGAATTCATAGGGTCCATTAGAGTTTTGAAAGAAATGAAAAAGGAGGACTAAGTTGCTCAGAGGATGAGAAACCATTTGGTAGGGGGTTGATGATGAGCTCCATCATTAGGTATAATAGGAGGGTTTAATTTTCACCTTTTATCCTTATTAATTATCTCTTTCTCATATTTGAATTATATTATGGTCTTATGTTGCTATTGTAGATGGTGATTAAGGCTTGTCATACTTCGAATGCCTAACATGAGTTAAATGCAGGATAATCACAAAGATATTTCACTTTTGATGAAGATTTTGCAATTAAAGCTCAGATCAAACAGCAAGTAGATATTCTAGGGTGATTTCCCACCTCCTTAACTCCCAAAGGAATCCAAGGGATCCTCGACATTCCCTCCAACAGCTTGAAATCAAAGGCAGCCAAGCAAGGGGGAGATCAAGTGCACCAAAGCTCCACTTCTCTTGGAGTCAAAGCAAACACAACACCTAATTTTTAGGGACTCTTGTTGGTAGCTACCCTCTAGGTTAAATAGGGTTGAGCAAGAGCTCATTTGGATTCGAAATTTGAAGGAAGCTAATAGACTCTTAGCTCTTGTAATATGTTTTTGATACTTTTATGATTATGTAATGAGACTATTTTCTGCAATAAGGTGAGTATTTATATTTTCCTTCACTGATTTATTTTCAAAGGGATGGGCTTGTGGGTTATGGCCCAATCCCTTTGCCTTAGTCTCTCTTCTGTATTCATGCTCATTTTCATTTCATTGTTGCTAGTTTTCTTTATGAGTTTGTAGATAGTTTGCTTACATTTCAATTCATTGTTGTTATTTTACTTCCATTTGTCTTTTGTTGTAGTTAAGCTTTCATAAATGTTGGTAGAATAATTGATAAACTCATAAAGTTGTGTGTCAAGCCTCCCTCTCTCATATCTTTCATTGGAGCTTGAGGAGGGCAGGCCTTCCCCACAAGAAAAATTTGCTCTTTATTTTATGATTTCTTGGAAATAATAGTTAGGTTGTTGTGTCATGAACATTCCTAGAATATTGAGTTAGATTTTTGTTTGGAGGCTAGAGTAGGTTTTCTTTCCAAATTCAACCCATCTTTTCCATTTCCTTCATCATGAATTTCTCAATGTTTGTTGCATGAACATGTAGTTTTAGTGAAAGTTCAAGTAGCACAGCAAAGGAGGACTTCACTAGCACCCTTAGCTTCATTTCTCACCCATCATCAGCCTTCTTTCCATCAAATCGACATTAGCCATGTTTGTCAGATTTTTCACCTTCACACCGTGAGTAACACGAGAGGTGCAAGACAGGCTTCTCAAGAGGTTATGATCTTGGCCAGGGGGTTTTCCACCTTCCATTCATCCAAACGCACCTTCATTCCACCTCCCCTATGCTTTTATCCACCATTTTTGGCCTCGCATTTCCCTCGGATTGTTTCCTGTAGCAATTCAGGGCTTTCCTGTAGCACTACAAGAAACCTATAGTAGCACCATTGGGCCTCTCCTTAAGCTTAGAAACCATCATCCACCTTATCCAAACCTTCCAAAACCACCCAGACACCTTCGGCCTTACACCCATGATTTCAAGCCATTCCTAACCCACTTTAGCGCTTTGTCCTCCTTGCTGCAAAACAATGCATTTACAAGCATAATTAGTTCATGATTAGATGCATGAGCAAAAGCATGGTAGTTAAAACATGAAATATACAGAGTGTGTTTAGCCATTTTTCCCAGCAATGTGTGATTAGGTTAGTCTTCTTTCTGCAAATTTATTTCAACAATTTACTTCATGAAAGATGCCCAGTTTGTTTTCATTTCTTGCCATAGATTAATTTGTAGATTTCTTTCATTGCAGAGTAGCTAGATGTACTTTCTTGTTGTAGAATAGTTCTTTGATTTCTGAAAAATTAATGGCTTTGAATCATTTGTAGCCCTAGGTCTAAATTCGGAAGTGTGACAGACTTCATTCAAAAACCCTAGAAATAGCGCCCTTTCATAGGACTCAGAAGAGGATGACATGAGTAGAATGCATTTGTTGTGTATATAGCACTATCACCTCCAAGTTTGTACGAACCCCGGGTTGATAAAGTAAATTAGAGTAGCCTATGGGAATTGCAGCATTCTTGGTGCAATAGCAGGGCTCACCACTTATCTCTTAGGTCTCATTAAACAAGTACGACGAAAAAATTGCGGCCCGCCATAACGAGTCACCCAAAATTATGAAAATTTTACAATAACTTGTCAAAATATAATTTGTTTGAAGGACAAAAATAAATCTTTCTAATTGAGTGGAGTGAAAAAAAATTTCCTACCCAATCTCATAAAGAAAATGCACCCTTTTGACGTAAATATATGTAGGCTACCATTGTTTATGCCCACCCAACAATAACATATGAACAAATTAAAATAATGTAGGCCCCTCAAGGCCCCCATGTCCTCCACCACACCCACATGGGCCTTCCACACTAGCCATTTAATATAACCTTAATTTAAAATAATGTGACCCTCCATATTTCTCTGTGCCACTTGGAACTTGCGCGACAACCATGCAGGTTGACTGTGGTGCAATCTTTGAACACTCATACAAGGACATACAATTAAAACATATTACGTAGAGAGGAGAGCACTTGTAATGTTCTTATTGGCACTTGTAATTTTCTTTTAGCACTTTGTGATTATAACATTATAATGTGTCTGCATTTCTTGTAACATTTTCTTTGTTCATGGATTTTATTGCAACTCATCATGAATGGTGTTTTACACTGAACAATTGTATTATGGAATATTTTAAAAAAATATTTAAATAATAAAATTTATTTAAATAATGTAATGTTAATTTTGTAAGCAAGATGCAAAATTAAATTTTCTTATAAAAATGTAATATAAAATAATATGCAAATGGATTTTTTTTTTAAGATTTGATATAATTAAATGTATAAATGGAATCTTATAAATGTATTATGCACTTGATTTTATTTTTATCTTTAATCATTAGAATGTTATGATTTTCCTTTCATGATAAAATAGAAACTATTATTTTATTTTATTTTGGAATTTAAAAATAAAATAACAAGTTTTCATGTGTTATTAGACGTCATCATTATACATTTTTGTTTTTTTTCTCAATCTTTCAAGTTTCTCCTTCTCTCATTTTTATTGTAGTTTTTTTCATGTGGCTATTAGTTTCTTTTTATATGTAAAACTTTGATAAATGGTGTTGCTAGAGTGTTCAGCGAGATAGAAGCGCCAAACTAAAAATATAATAGTAGCAAATAAATGAAAAAAACCAAAAACCACAAATGGAATTTCTGAAGAAAAAAAAGAAAAACTATTAAGAGAAAGATATATCCAAGAAAACTTTTATAAAAAAAATTCTCACTCTTTAAAGAACATTTAATTTATTATTCAATGATTAAATATTTACAACACAAAGTCTCTATTCTTTCAACAAAAGTGTTGAGTAATAGAAAATTTGTTTTTTCTATACCATTGTTTTGCATTTATTACCTGTTATTACTCTACATGTATATCTTATGGGTACTCTAGATTTATTTTGTAGTAATGCTCAAAAATAATTACCTATTCAACTACAATAATACAAAGTGTGTGACACATTGATACCCACATTCTTCTACTTGTTATAAATCTTACAAAAATATAAGGTAGAATGCATCAAACTGTGAGATAATTGCTAAGATCATAAGGCTCATCATCTCTCAGCGCCACCTGAATTTATCTAAGCTCACTGGCTTCATCAATGCATTTAAAGAATTTTACAAAGTATTAACTTTCTCTTTTATCACATTTCCATACACTAACATGTATGTAATGAAATGGTATCGGATATCTATACGTTTTGTGTTCACATGAAAGGCTAGTTACTTAGCTAGAAAAATGTCATTGTTATTATCATGTTGAATTGTAATAGCTCTATGAATCATCCCTACTTTTGAACACGTTTCATAATCCAAATAGCCTCCTTATAAACATGAATAATTTCCATATGCTATACCTTTGTAGTTTTTCACAAAGAAACCAGAAGTTGCCACTTACCCATCAAAATTCCCACCAAATAATTCAAACACTTATCTGTACATAGATATCCTTCTATCTACATCCCATACTGCAATCAAAATCGCTAAATTCCTATATATCCATTGAGTATGGATCCCTCAAAATGTCACATCCTTTCCTTCAGCACAATTATTCATCTACACACCCTTGAACATTATTTGCACCTCCTCGTTTCACCTTCACATTATTAACTAGATATATTTATGGTGACATTTAGAATATATTGGTTGGACACAAATTATTGAGCAACGACTTAGCATAATTATTGGGCAATAATATGGCAAAAAAAACATACATTATGCACAAGGTATGCAGCATTCATGTCTCTTTGTACTTCATATACAATAATATAAGGAGTACATTTCTTTATAAATAATTATAAATGTGCTCCCACAATTCATGTGAGATGAGTAAGGCATAGTTATAAATCAAAATCCAAAATTTTTGTGGAGTGGATCAATGGTTTCTAAGTCACTTCGAGTGGAGTATATCAATGTTTCTTAAGTCACTTCATGTGGATCTACAAGTATGGGTCACAAACTTCTGGAGGCCATAACTATAACACAAGTAGAAAATGTTTGATTAAGGATACAAGGTATCAAAAAAAATTCTTCTTCGTGAGCTTAAAAATCAGCTTTGATACCACTTTTTCACATACCCCCACTATATTTATATTAACCACAATTGAGAAAACTTGATTAAGTAGTCTTTTTCTTGTAGAAATAATTTGTATACAATCAATTAAGTAGTCTTTTTCTTGTAGAAATTTTGTCAAACATTTTGTATGAAATCAAATAAGAACATTTCTCTAATTTCACTTGCAACATACTAACCGAAATATACCACTTAATCATGCAACTTTATTTTTATCCTTGATATATTTTATCAAATAGTTTGTATGAAAATTGTAATTTAAAACACCTTTAACACATTTCTTCAAATGCTTTGCATGAAAATAGGCATAAATCATCTACAATAGTACTACCATACAATAATTCTATCATACAACAATATTATCCCTATCCATAAAACAACATTTTCAATGGAGCATTTCATCCAACTATTTGTATGCAATGAATCATGAAACCATTTAGGAATTTCTTCAACAACTTCGAATGAAAACTAATATAGAAACTTCCTCCATACATATCCTATAAATTATATTAGTCTCAAGTTATGAAATATGAACCAGGTGATCAGTGAAAATTTCCTTCATTGTGGTCCAAGTTTCAGCCTTTGGAACCTCTCAGATGAACAGTTATAGCATAAATTCGAACATGAACTATTTGATGCATGATTTTAGGAGCATCCAGGAAGCTTAAATTTCTCTGATTATATATCCTAAAATATCACAACCCAAGATATGGAAGTTAGATGAGATTATCATCATAAATTCCCCTCACTATGGTCCAAGTTTTAGCTTTTGGAACCTCTCAAAAGAAAATTTAGAGTAGATTCCAACATGACTTGTTTGATGCATGATTTTAGGACCCAAGAACTAAAATTTGGACTAGATGATTAGTGGGATTTCCCCTCACTCTCATCCTAATTTAAACTTTTGGAACATCCTAGAAGAAAATTTATAGAAAAAATCTAACATGATTTGTTTAAATTCAAATTTAGGAAGCATATCTTACTTAACCATTGATGTTACAAAATTTAATATGTATAAAAAGCTACAACCAAATAGTATAACAACTACATCCATGGTAAATTTTATAAATGGTAAATTCATGTACATATAAGCTTACGGAAATGAGAATTAAATAATCATGTATATAATTAAACCATTTGTGCCATAAATATCATTAACATATAAATAAATATTTATCTATTGCAGCCATAAAAATACTTTTAAACTAGAGTAGGGTGAGCCAAGTTCCACCCCACCATAGGCTCAACTATGTTGTAATTTTTCTCACAGCTAGCCACCCCCATGGTAGATTTTATTCCTTGAGAACTTAACTCAAGGGTATTTCACACACTCAAATTCAAACAATATTTTAACACCAGAAGTGAAGGCCATTTTGCTTCACACACACAAGAAAACTTAGTGATCAACCTTTTCATCTTTGACCAAGGTCACATTCACAAAATGACCATGTAGGTCTACACAACACATGGGAGTACGTCTCTAATCTTTGTAGTCCCTCAGCCCTCCCCTCTTTAGTGCTCTATGTGTCGCACACAACTAGGACCATTGCTAGTCCTTAGAGCCATCTAGGTCAAAGAAAAAGCATTGCAACAAATTAATTTCATGACACATAAGTTGTCACTCATACTTCTTAACCATTCATAAGGTCTGAACCTATCTTGGTTTTGTAACCAATACTTTTTCCAATTAAAAATTTCTAAGAGAGAGGGAGATGTATGAGAGTAATAGAAGAGAGAAAAACTCAAAGCTTAAGAACCAAAAAGAATAACCACTTGACCCTTCATATTCTCAACCATCACATTAAGGTAATGATTCACCCAGGGTATATTTTTTCTCTTAATTCAATTTTACCCCCTCCCCAAGGCATCATAATGTGTTGGTTATCCCCTTTCTTTAGCTCTGTAAATTTTTATTAATAAAATAAAAAATTACATCTGATATTAAAGTTTCAACTCATAGCATCAATGTTGGAACCCCAGTATTATAAGTCTTTAATTACAAAAATTTGGGCTAAGGTCACAGTCCACTCCCACTTTAAGAAACATCGTTCTCAATGATTTATTATCTCTAAAACCACTTTATGTAGAATACGGGATATGTCACTTTAATATCAGCAACATTTTCCATGTCCTTAATTCCTACTTCAAGCAATTTCATTCATTTTTCATAGTCTAGTTACGTCTAGACCTCCTAGCATTCTATCACATTCCTACATGGTTGTTGGTTACTTCAAAAGGCTTCCGCAGGGAACAATTTTAGCTCATTGTTTTCTTGGACACACCCAATAAATTTATGTTCCCAATGATTATGTACATGAATATTTAAAAACCAATTCATTCAAGTCTTTGTTTCCTTGCAGTCACACACTTTCCAAGTTCAGGAATCCCCTTCTCTGCCTCCCCAATGCCTTGCATAGGAATAGTCTCAAGATTAATGGAGAGTTACAACCAAGTCATCCCTTTGTCTTACTCTAAAAATTACAACGCATTTTTCATAACATAACTCATGGTGATCGAAGTATGTCATAGGGTTCCAATGTCACCATAATTGCCTTGTCTCTAGGAATTTTAGCTCTATTTTCATCATCTATGCTTCTTGGATAGATCATCATCTCACACATATCACAATCATATTTATTCCATGAGATTAATCATAATAATTTAAATCAAATATTATTTCATTTTCTTTTCTTTTCAAAACTTGCTCCATATAAGAACCAGATTTCATAAATATGAGATTATTATGAGGATGTTTGACTCTTGCATATGGTGGTACTCATCCTTCATTATCATAACCAAGGTTATTTGAACTACAATATGTACTTTCAATAAGTCAAATAGTGGTAAGTGTTCATACACTAAATTGTTTCATTGCAAGGTTTATAACATCTCATGAATTGATTGATTATTTATTCACATAATAATTCAATAACTTTCAATTGATTTAAAAGTAAATAGAAATGAAGATATCATTGAATTATTTATTTGCATCACAATCATTCCAAGCATTCCATAATGCATTCAAACATTCATTCCAATTACCAAAGGGTCAAAACTGAAAGATATGTATCTCTAAATTCATGAGTAATTAGTTTAAACTTTGCTTTGTAGGATGAGGGATTCATGCGACTCATTCCAATGCTCAACAACTCCTCAAAATATTATAAAATTATTTATTTTCATGACATTCAATCATGAAATTGATTATATCATACAAGCATTCATGCACTTAGTGCATCAAACATATGTACCATCATGATTCACAATGACCAAATCATGTCATAGTAACTCATGGATGTAATCACAAATATTCTAGCGTTTTTTATACACTTAAGGATTATTTCCTTTGTCATAACCCACTAGGTATTAATGAAAAACTTGCTTTCACATATCAACAATTCCATAAAATTTTCACATTAAATAGGAAAAACAAATCCTTTAATTACATGTTCCTTGCAAACAAACTCAAGATTATATGATAGAATCACTTGTCTGAAGTTTAGAAACTATTGGGCCAATATTCATGGACTCATGAACATAATAGCAATCCTTGCATTTGTTTCATGCATTGCACATTTTCATGCATTCTCACAATGCATTACCAAAAATATTTTTTCTCATGAGTGTATTATTTATTCATTTAATATTTGTTCAACGTGTTAGCTCAATGTTTGTACACATTATTAATATTTTACTAAATCTTTTTTGTGTTGAATTTGTTTTTCCTTAACCATACCCCTCTTGGGCATCCATGCAATACATGCACTCATTTTCAAAACAAAAGATATCAAATTTAGTTGAAAGAAATTCTGACCTGATTCCTTTTACCTTTTTACATATGCTTACTACATGAATAAACATAGAAATTTTATTAAACAAAGAAATGTTTTTTCTCAAATTATTAGTACACTCAGAATCCAAATTTCTTCCTTGTAACATTTATGAGGTCCTATTGAGAAATATATAGGGCAATAGTTAGGATGATTTATCTTATACTTGATAACTGCTTGTGATGTCTTTTTACTTTTTCTTACTTATTATCTTCTTCTCTTATTATTATGTTATTCTTATCATCAAAAAAATACCAAACCAAGAAGAAAAACAGTACACATGAACACATTATATAGTCTACAAGTCAGGGCCAAAACCTGTCCACTTGGGAGGAAAACCCACAAATCTCTTATCTTCTTATAGATTCTTAAATTGGCCAATTCTAAGGCCTCTAGACAAGTATCAATACCCTTCCAATACCAACTCCAAACTTCTTGATGATGTGCTTCCCTTGTCCAAGTCAAACCCAGTAAAATCTCTTCCAACAAGAAAACTTCGACCCCCAGCTACAGAATTTCGGCCTTTATTGCAGGTCTAAAATTTTTGGCCCCTCTAGATATTGTTTCCTTCACACATGTGAGATAATTTATGGCTTCCAAGGCTTCTATTGACCTTCTCTTGAGTTTCTCCTTATTATAGGGCTTGATAATGACCTAATGAGCCTTATTTCGACCTTCTTTTTGCACTTTCTTCAAATTTGATCTTGCAGCAGCAAAACCTTAGCCTCCTTTCCTTCACATATGTGAAAAGAGAGAGAGAGAGAGAGAGAGAGAGAGAGAGATAACCCAAACACTTGTCTTCATCCTTCTTCCTCCTTAGTTGGCCTTCTTCTTCTCCTTCGCTTGAATGATGAGAGTATGAATGATGTCCTTAGGAGGTTGAGTTCCCTCCTTTATATAGGCCTCCAAGGTGAACAAAATTCCCTAGAATAGGCTGACTTCTTAGCTTCCAAACCGACTTGGTATTGGAAGGTATAGTGAAACTTTAAAATGCAAAAAAAATTCTTTTTACAAGTTAGAATGTGCCCGATGGGGTCTTCCTCATATGACAATGACTATTTTGACTTATTGACCCTAGGACAAACCCAAGAAGCACTCAATGGGTGCTTAACCTCTAAAATAAAAAAAACTTGAGCATGAAACCCATCCTCAAAAATAATAATAATAAATATTTTTCATTTTATAATATGCAAGAATCAAAATTATATTTTAATATTTATGAAGACTGAACCTAGTTACATATTTTTCAACACTCCCTTTTAACTAGGGAGTTATTCATAAATGGTACATGGAAATTCTCAATCTAAAGAGGTCTCATAAGAAGAGTTGGATTGGTAAGCCATCTCTTTGCATCAAATCATCCAGCATTTTCACATAGCAAGGCCTTGACTAAAAGCTCTAACTCTCCACAGTATAATAGCACAATTTTGGTGAGACAACTGACTGATAAACACCATCATCATTGTCTCTCAAGGCACATACCCCACCTGGATGTTCACAAGGTATCTCCTTTCAAGACACTTCCTATATTTTAATACCACACACGAATTTCTTGTACAACCACTCTTATCATGGATGCCCTACCTCATCCTCAATGAGTGTTGGATGCTAGATGCTTACCTAATCCTCCATTCTTTCTTTACGAAGTGAATACAAGAATGATGTGTCTATCTCTCCTTCTCAACTAGGTAGGATATATCTACAAAACCGATCGTGTCTCTCAAGTACACAAGCTTCTTGATAGGAATATATTTTGTAAATATGTCAACTACCTGCTCGTTAGTGGAGATGAAACACTTCATCCTGGACCAGTTTTTGAATGTAGTGCTACTTGTTATTTATGTTTTTTTCTTTCCATGATATTTTGGGTCTTCATACAACCTTGTAATGTTGGTGATGTCACAATATATCACTATAGGGTCCATTGGTCCTTCGAACAAGTTGGATAACATCTTCCTCAACCAAAAATCTTCTCTGCTTACTTCACAAGTTGCAATATATTCAGCCTCAACACTACTCAAAGCAATTGATTCTTGCTTTCTACTCATTTGGAATATCGTGGAGGATCCAAAACTAAAACATCCTCCAATAGTGCTTCTTCTATCTAGCTCACTTCCTCCCCAATCAAAAGTTATATATCCAATCAAGTGGACATCATTCCTCGTGTCATGCTTTAGGTAGTAGTGGATTGTTCCTTGCAGATATCTTAGTATATGCTTGGCTACTATCCAGTAATCATGCTTGGTTTTTATCTAGTGATCATGCTTGGGCTCTACCTAGAACTGAATGATAACATTTACTGTAAAACGAATGCATGGTCGAGTATTTACCAAATACATCAGTGATCCAATCAATTGTCTATACCTGGCCAGATCCACTGGACTTGATTCAGAAATTCTTAGCCTCTTCAAGTTTGTAATCATGGGATTTTTCATAGGATTTCAATCCATCATGCCAAACCTCTTCAATGACCTTATCACACACTTTATATTATCACAATAAACTTTTTTTTAAAGGTTTTTCAGAAAAGGCTGATAGTTTCAGTGTCAGTACTTTTGATGTAATAAATAGGGAAATTATTTGATGCAGAGATTATGGGTTGAATCAGATCTCAACATATAAAAACACATGTACTACCTTCATCATTAAAATTATCATGAAAAAAACTCTTCATTAACCACACATTTTCAATTGTTCAAAGCATACATAAATAAAAGAGAGCTTATCCAAACACAAATCTACTGATATAAAATAACACAACAAATCATCGGCCAAATATTACAATGGAGAGCCTCTTCCGGCTCTTTTCCCTTTACAAAAGCTCTCAAATCATTCTTCACTCTCTATGAATTCCTCACTTCTCACTCCCTCACTCTCTCTGAATTCTTCCTTACACAACTCTCCTATTTATAAAAAAAATATGAATTTCTTCCATTCCATAAAATACTCCACACAAATCTCAACTAAATTTAAATTAGATTTATTCTAGTTTTGGACTCAACAAAGTCCCATATATAGAATTCCTACTCCCTAGACTATCTACATAATCCCATTCCACTCATATCCTTTAATTATTAAAGGGATATTTACAATAATCCTCACATTTATAATTTCTCTCCTAATTTATTAAAAATAAGAAATTTAATTAATAAAATAATTAAAATGTATCACCCCCCTTATTACATAATTAAATAATGAAAATTGAGCTTGATGCTCCTGCATCAGACTCCCAAGGTTGAAATTAACAATGATCGCCTGATCATGTATTTCAGATCTTTTTCTTCCTGGATCTCATATCTTGTGCTGCAATTTTCCATTTGTTGCTGCTTTTGTTTGTTGGTTTTCTCCAGGTCTCCACACTTTATGTTGCATTGCCCCACTGGCTATGCTTTCACAGTCTTCTGGTGTCTTCCTCTTGTTGCTTCTTCTTTGTTTTACTGTTGTTGTCTTCTTTTGGGATACTTTCATCATTATCCTCCTTATCAATTCAATTTCTATGTTCAATATATCTTCTCTAGCATATGCAATAAAACCTGTACTCACAAAACAATTATTTCAAAAACCCAATGTCACAGTGCCTCTTTCTCCTCTGGCAACATTTCATTATGTTGATCTGAAATTTCCTCTTCCATTAGCACATCAATATGCTGATTTAAATTCTCTATGAGACTGTTATCTAGTCCCTCCTCCACATCATTTGTTTCAAGAATGTCTCCCTGTTCTGTTTCACAATAATGAACTTCTTAGATTTGCTAAATCATTCCTACATCCTTATCCTCCGTTTCCTGATTATTATTCAGGACAACTTCTTTTTCTTTCTTTTTCAGCAACTCACCCTGCGTATAGATCCTCTGCTTTTCCAACTCTCTTCTCTGATGTTGGCGAGGAAGCAGGTCTCACAGGCAAGACCCAAGTTCAGGGGTTGGGGCCAACAAAGGAATCCACTGTAGTCTAGAACCACACCAGCATTATCACCCTACTCCGAAGAGCAGAGAGTCTCACCCGAGGCGTGCCCCAACCACATGCAGAAGGGGAATAGATCGATAGCAGTGAAAGGATCCGCAACTCATGGTTAACATTGAATTGATTGCATAAACATAGTTATATACACAAGAACATTCCAAGAGTGAAAAGGTATTAAGGAAATAAAATTTTGAATCATCACAACCATCATGCATGCATATGAATCACACAATAGGACAGCAACCTGCAAGTGTATTGATATCTTCAGCCAAATCCATAGTTACATAGCTTCCACAAGGAGAGCTTACAAGTCTGATACAGACGCCTTACAAAACAGAAAGGTAGATAAGAGAAACCTAGGAACTACAGAGATATCATGCCCGATGTCCTTCAATCACTCTGCATTCTTTCTCCTGTCGCATTCTCTTTTCTTTCGATCGGGTGACTGCTATTTATTCACCCGCTATCGCAACTGTTAGTTCCTCTTTGCATTCTTCTTCAGCGGTTTTCGGCTTCTCTCTTGTTGTATGTGTATTCTGCTCCCTGTCTTCTGTTGTATATTCTCTTTGTCTGTACTCATGCATCTGCTTTCTTTAGCTATCTCTTGCTTCTTTTCCAACTTGATAGCTCTGTGACTTACTATAGTTGTGACTTAGGTGAGACTGCCATGTGTCGTTCCGCAACCTCCAAAAAGCCATTCTTTATTCAAAATTCAAAATATTCAAAACAAGTTTTCAAAACAAGGGCCCCAACAGGCCCCGACCACAGTTTCTTGACTCGTCCCCGAGTCAATCACAAATCACAGTCTCTATTTCCATTGCCCTGCTAGACCCCGTGCCCTATTCTCACTGTGCGCCTTTAGCTTGTTCATGTTCTCGCTATGTGCCTTCATCTTGTTCCTGTTCTCACTGTGTGCCTTCAGCCTGTTGTTCAAACAAGGGCCCCAACTTCGGGACTCTGTGGAATGTTGTAGCTTTAAGCTCAGTGAAGGCCGACATAGCTTGCTGCCACCCCTGCAATAGTGAATCTGTTTCTTCGGCGATCTTGGTGACAGCAGCCTCTTCTATGTGCGCCAGTACAACCCCGAACACCATGCTAATCTGGGTTTCGGCCTCAGCGGCTAGCTATTGCATTGACCTGGCGCTGAATTGAAGGGGCGGGCGAAGCTCACGAATTACCTGTTTTTCCATTGCTGAGTTGGCCTCTGTTTGCTGGATCTATACTTCGAGCTCATCTGCCTGGGCATATAACTGGTCCAACCGCGCGGGGTCTGCAGTTTCTTGGATTTCCCGCGAAATCTGCTGTAGCTGTGCTGAAATTGGATGTGTTTTGACTGTAAGGGCCAGTGAGCACTCCTGAAGACCCTTCAGGAGGTCGTAAGCCTCGCGCGCCGCAGAGTTAAGGGTTTCCTGCATTTGAGTGGCCTGGCCCTGCTTTGCTACAACCTGTGCGGAATAGACAACCTCTGGATCAGGCAGCGTTGGCCGTGCGGCTAACGTTGCTTGAAGCTCTTGGTTTTCCCTGTGTAGGCCATTGTATGCAATCCAGAGGTGGAAAGCCTATGCTATGACACTCGTCTCCGTGACATCGGGAGGCAGCTGAGTATAATGAGCCCCGACATTCGGCCATAGCTCTGAAAACACCTGGGTGACGTTGTTTATCTGACCTTCCAGCTGCTCCTGTGCCATTCTAAGTTGGTCGCGTTGTTCAGTAAGCACTGTAATTTGTTGTTGTTGCTCGTCGCACCTCTACTGTAGCTCAGAATGAAGCCTTTCGGCTTGCTGGGCCGCCCTCTGGATAAATAAGTACAGCTGAGATGTACCCCAGGTTTCTAAATTGGCGCTCCCCGAAGTGCCCTGGTCCGGCCTCCTTTCTTGCAAGGGTTGCCTGCTGGCAACGGATTGATTAGAATGATCTGGAGGGGATGGAGGCGTGGTCTGTGGGTGTGTTGAGTCGGCCATATTCAATTCCGGTCGTTCTTGCTGATCTGTATGGACAGTTTGTGGAGGGACAGTAGGCTCAGGCTGAGCCTCAGCTGAGTCGGAAATATTGTGTACCCTCTGGGTAAATATATCAGTTAGAGAAACTTGGGGCTCTCCTGCGGGGTCGACCGGTGGTACTACTGCTGCAGTACTAGAGTCAAATTTGGCCCCGTGGTCCCCACCAAAGAGTTCTCGGATGATTGGTTCGGACACGGTAGCATATGAATTGGATGGAGCGGATGAAGTGGTAGGTGGAGGTGGAACAGTGGGTTGAGTGGTGGAGGGATGTGGAAGGTGAATATTGATAAACTCTGAGGGGTCAATGAGGGGTTATTCTTGTATCAGCACCCCTGTGCTCTGTGGCAGTGGTGGATCATCAACAGTGAGGTCCACCACCGGATTTGCTTCGGTGGTGCGGGCCCGCTTGGCTTGAGGGGCTTCTAATGGATCTGGGGTCTTGCTCTTCTCTCCCATCAGGGTCATGATTAGGCTTGCCGAAGTAAATAGAATAGTAGGGATGGGGGAGGTGAGAGGAGTTGTATGGGGGTGCGAGGTAGAGCGAGAAAGCGGGCACTCGGAAAATAAATGGAAAGGAGCGGCACCGCTTGAAATGACCTGGGTCGCCGCATTAAAAGTGCGTACCTGCATGTTCAAGTGGCGGACGATGGGGACGAGTGGCTCAGGGAGTTCCTGTGGTGTCGCCTCTACATCAATTCGGAAGGCTGTTGCTGTGGCAACATTCACTCAAATTTGTACCTGGGTACCCCATCCTGGATTTCCATCGCAACCCCCAGCCACGAACAGACCTCGTTGTGGAAGGCGGTATCTTCAAGCTGGAGTTTCAACAGCTTCATGTGGAAGGTGTCCCCTGGCACGCAAGTGGGTCGAAGGTAAGTATGCCTGTGACTGACCCCGAACCACACTTTCTCGCTGTACTCATCTAACAGGTTCCTGGGCACCCTTTGCTGGCTGGCCACCACGTCCATCATTAGACCGTACCAGGACTGAAATGCCTCTGCATTCACCTGTTTGGTGCTAGGATCAGCTAACACCTTCCACGGAACGAACTTCATTGCCAGAGTCTGACCCTCTGGAATTTCCACTTGGAACTGGACAAGGGGAGTGTACCATTTCCACATGGCAAAGGCAACGATAAAATATCCGTAAATGAAGCTGGTAGCGCGCTTGTAATTTTCCTCGCACACGTTAAACAGTTCCCTCAACAGGAAGGAGCACCAGTTCAGCTCGGCGCCCTGAACACAGTGCTCTGCAATGGAGATAGTGTCCAGAGTGCATTCGCCCTTTGTGTAGTGCCTCATTGTCTTGCTAGCAATCAGGTAGCATGCAAATTTGTTCTCGGGCTTATTGATAAGCTCCATCTTGGCTCCCTTCCCTTCCCAGCGGGTGCCATATTTGACATACAATTCTGCATCTCTCAACTTCCGCGCTCGCTTAGAGGTGGTCTGACATGCAGTCGAGACATCCTCACCATTCTGTGAAAGCCCTGTAAGAAGATGGATATCCTCAGCATGAATGGGAATTTCCTTATTCAGCCACAAGGACCCATTATAGATGCGGTTGAGTAGGAACCTAGTGCACTGCATAGCTGGTCCTGTGGTCCCGAAGACCGGAAGATTTCTTAAGTTCAGCAGAGAAGATTGCTAAAGGCCTCAGAATTCTGGTAAAATACTTTTTGCTGAGTGCCTGGCTGTTGAGTAGTAATGTTCCATATACACCTGCCAGTTGAGTGCCAGGAATTCAGAAGAGTCTAAAAGGTTAGCATCTATCAGGGCCGCATTGTCATATTTCCCTAAAAGGGACTCTATCTTGTGAATTCTGCTGTCGAGCTCTGGTTCTAGGACGGCTGGGATGGCCTTCGGAATTTTTTCTCGGCACTGATAGACCTGCAAAATCCATCTCGGCATTTTCTCTTGGTGCTGTGAGTCTGGATACTTCTGCTGCTCTAGTTCTACTGCAATTTCTAGTTCTAATTGTTCCGGCATTCTCGTGCTTTTGGTTTTCATGCAAGTTATGTAATTACCTGGCACGAGTGGAGTTGATGAGACCCCCTAACGAGTTAATTCCTGCTGGCATTATTTTCTGTGATAATCGTGTGATCAATCACGTGCCAATGTGTATTCTGACAGTTGCTGACGGTGGCATGGGAAAATGGGGGAACGCAACGGCTGAGGTTACTGCGGATGATGGAAAAATGACTATGGCGAGGTTACTTCCAATTATGGTAATTTATGGTGCAAATCTAGACGATCCTACGGACTGACACAAGTATTGACTGAAATGACCTGGACTGACCTTGACACGTTTATGAATCCTACGGGGATGACACGTTGGATACGCCCCTCCCTGACCACAGTCGGTTGCGGTGCGGTCCCACAACAGAGCGGTTATTGACAAGTTATGCGTGAACAAAAAATACTACCTGTGCTCATCCCGGTTGCAGGAGAGTTATTCAACTATGCTACTCTATGGGTGCTCTCGGTTGCGAGAGTTATTGATGAAGAGAGAAATAAACTTACTCCTGGTAGGGTTTCAAGCATGCGCCATTCACCCATCCCGGTAAAACAGTATCGTCCAGCTGAGCCAACCAAACGGCTTCAGACTCTCTAATCTCGATGAAGAAGTAACGTCCCAACTAGTGCATCTGTAGCTTTCCTGGGAAGTTCTGAAACTTGCTGTCGTATAAGAGGACCTTGCCTCCAACCTGGAACATTTTTTTCTTGATGTGGTGGTCATGCCACGCTTTCTGCCTGTCCTTCTGAACCTTCTGGTGAAATTCAGCCAGGAACCGAGCCTCGTCCAGCTTCTGTAATTCATGTAGGTGCTCCTGGAGCGATGCTTCTTCCGAGAACTTGAGAGACGTGGCGATTAAAAGACTTGGTACAGTGAACTCTATGGGAATAACAGCTTATCAGCCATACACCAACTGGAACGGTGTCTGATTGGTCAAGCGCTTCACCATAGTCTAGTAGGCCCAGAGTGTAGCTGGTAGCTGCTCATTTTAGTCATCCCGCTGGGCGCTGCAGATCTTTGTTAACCCCTTTTCAAGAATTTTATTAAACGCTTCAACAGTACCATTGGCTTGCGGGTGGTACGGGCTGCTTTTGTGATGTTGAATCATAAATGTGTCTAGCAGTGACTTGACCGTGTCATTAAGGAAATGTGTACCCTGATCGCTGGTTAAACTTCGCGAGCAGACAAACCTGCTGATGATGTGTTCAAAGATGAGCCGTGTTGTTGTATCCACCGTGCAGTCTTGGACCACCGCTGCCTCAGCCCACCTGGTGAGGTAGTCGATTGCGGTAATGATGTAGCGTGTCTTGGAGTGCCTGGCAACCGGGGCTATGGGGCCTACAAAGTCGACAGCCCATTTCTCGAACAGCCGCAACACATGCACTAGGTGTAGCGGAAGCTCGTCCCTGTGAGAGGGCCTCCCTGTTGGCTGACAGACATCACATATTTTAACAAAAGTCTTACAATCTGCATGGACTGTTGGCCACCATAGTCCAGCCTGGAGTACCTTCCTCGTGGTGGGGTTTTCCCCCACATGCCCTCCCGCAACACTGTTGTGGCATTCCCACATCACAGCTTCGCGCTCGTGGTCAACTACGCATCAGCGCAAAACCTCATCGAGACCCAGTTTGTATAGTTGCCCCGCAATCAGTTGGTATTCAGCGGCGTGGAAAATCAAGTGTCATTTCTGGAGCGGGGTGTAGTCCTGAGGGCACTACCCCATGGTCAGATAGGTGGCAATGTCGGCCAAGTAATCTGGTACAGCTTCGACTCAGAAGAGGTCAGCATCCGGGAGCTGATCATCGAGAGAGTCGTCGTGCTCCCCCGTCTTCAACCTGGATAAGTGATCGGGCCCGACGTTCAACCTCCCAGGCTTGAAAATCACCTCAAATGTGAATTCTTGGAAGAGTAGAAGCCAGCGACAAATCCATCCTTCCAAAACAGGCTTATTGACTAGGTACTTCAATACAAAGTGATCCGTAAAGAACTTGAATTTTCCCCCTAGAAGGTAGTGGTGGAACTTCTAGAGCAAGTACACCATTGCCAGGGCCTCCCTCTCAGTAGTGGTGTAATTTTTCTCCACATTAGACAATTTGCGGCTAGCGAAATACACTGGATGGTCAACTGTCGTCTCTCCGGGTTGCGCCAAGACAGCCCCAAGTGCAATACTGGAAGCATCTATATGCACATGGAACTGCTTATCCCAGTCTGGGTGAACAAGAATATACGTCGTCGCCATCTTTTCCTTCAAAGTGTCGAGGGCCATCCGGCACTCCTCCATCCATTGGAATACTTCTGACTTCCGCAACAGCTTTTCTAAAGGAGCGGTGATCTTCGCGTAATTGCGGATAAACCGCCAGTAATATCCTGTGTGCCCAAGCAGTGCCTGCAACTGCTTCACTATTTCAGGGGCTTCCATGTGGATGATCACTGCTACCTTGGAGGGGTCGACGCAGACCCCTTGCTTGCATACCACGTGTCCCAACAGCGTGCCAAAAGGAACTGCGAAAATACATTTCTTCAAGTTCAGGGAAATCTGCAACTAGCGACACCGATCGAACATGATACACAACAGGGTGACGTGTTTCTTCAGCAAACTATAGACAGTCCAATCGTCCATGTAGACTTCCAGGAACTTGTGGATATACTCTCGGAAAGCAGCGATGAAAATCCAGGAAAACACGGCCGGGGCGTTCTTCAAGCCAAACGGCATCACGTGGTATGCAAACGATCCCCACTCGATGGTGAATGTCGTCTTCGGCTTGTCTTCTTCCACAATGCGCACCTGATGATAACCCGAAAAGCCATCAGTGAAGGAGTAAGCTTCATTTCCCGCAACATGATCCAATACTTCGTCGCTGAAAGGAGTGGGAAATGGATCATGGATGCAAGCGTTGTTCAGACTCTAGTAGTCCACACAGATGCGTATCTTCGCCTTGTCCTTCTTATTCTAAATGACGATAGGACTCACCCACTCTGCTTCTTCCACCGGAAAGATGAGACCTGCGACTATCATCTTTTCAATCTCCATCTTGACCTTTTCTTTGATCCGTGGGTTCAACCGATAGGGTCGATGCTTTACGGGCCTGGCATCTGGTTTCAGCACAATACGCATTTCTCCGAGGTCACCCTTGATTCCCTTGAAATCTGAAACTGACGAAGGGAATAAGTCTTCGTATTCCTGGAGGAGGCTGAAAATTTCATTTGTCGTCTCCTCGTCTCAGTAATCCCCAACTGTAGCCAATTTGGGTTTTTCCTCCGTACCAATGTTCAACTTCTTTGTCTTTAGCGGCTGTAAATGGATGCCTTCGATAGTCGGTTCTTCATTGATGTTCCGCTCGCCTTCCTTCTCTTCGAAATATAGGTGCCTGAGGTCATCTAGACTATCATCGTCTGGATCGCCGTCAATCTGTTGGCAAGCCAACTCTCGCCTGGCATCAGGACGCGATGCAAACGTGCTCCCATCGGGCTCTAGGTCGCGGAGAAATAGTACCCCCTTGATAGCTTGTAATGCTCGGGACACCAACTCTGTCTCTCCTTCAAACGAGAAGCACCAAACAAATTTGTTCGTGACTTCCTGCCAGGAGCTGGTTCCTCGTTTCCGTTCTTCTTCTAAGTACCAGGCCTAGGGGATGGTATCTAAGGAGTGGATGAACCGATGTACCCATAGCTCTGGCGGGTATCCCAGACTTTTCCACTGCTCCTCACAGGTCTTCAGGTGGTCCTGCGAATCGAAATTCCCTTGGTACCTGTGCCCGCTTCGAGGGCCTTCATCATCTTTAAACCACACCCTCAAAGCTTCCACCACACAACTCCACTGCGACAAGGTGTTGCGGTGATTTTTCCACCACCTGGCTGATGTAGACTGTAGTGCGATGTCCAAAAGTGGTATCCTGCTTCCTTCTGGCACCATGTCCTCCACCTTTGCAATAAAGGTATTGACAGCCTACATGTTCGATAGGGTGGGGTATTCTCTGAACTCAGTGCCAATCCAACGGACTCGAGAAATGGCGGCACATCTCCGCGTGCTGGTCTCATACCCCCCTTGCGGCTAGTCTTCCCAGGCGAATTCCAATCCCAGCTCTGAGCTCTGGACACTGCGCCAACTGACGGAGCCGATTGCTGTCGGGTTGATATAGTCCTTCTGCTTCTCTGCAGTCATCTGATAAAGGTGGTCCATCATCTGAGCATCCTCTCGGTTGTCCACAGTTTCGATATATCACGGGCCTTGATATGGGTCGAGGGGTTGAGTGACCTAGACCTCTCTGTCTTCGAAGATCATCAGCTCCTTTTTGAGGTCGATGATGGCGTAATTCTCAAAAGCCCAATCGATGCCTAGCAGGGCAGGGTAAGGATCCTTGTCTCCCATAATATCAATAACCTCAAAATCTGCATAATTCTTCACCCCCGAAATGTCGACCTCGACCCCTTCGAGTCGGTCGATCGACACAATACAATATTGGTTCGCCATTCTGAGTTGGATTGGTGAGTAGGTCAGTCGTGGCCTTCCAAGAGCCTCCCACGTCTTCCGCGGTAGGATGTTGATGTCAGACCCTAAATCAAGCATGGTATCGCTAATTTGGAATCCCGCAACCTACGTGTTAAGCCGGAACTCTTTTCTCGTTCGTTGCTTGTTCCGCTTGACTCACTGCACATACTGGGGTGCTGTGTCCACCAGTTCTCTCAGCCTCGTATTCCCCTGCAGTGCGTCCTCCAGGGTACATTTGAGCTGGTCCCACATCGAAGCATCACCAAAAATCTTGAGGAACAGATGAAGCCATTCATCAATCAAGGCCCCCGTAGCGTTTTGTTCTCTGGAGCCAGTTGTCGAGGTTACCTCGAGGCCTCTGGCTCCCCCCAGCTGAGAAAAAGCCTCCACCGCCTCCTGGAAGTATCGCTTCTGCGCGTCAGGCCCGATTAGTTGTTTCGGGGAGGCGGGCCGAATAGCCCGGACCGGCTCCTTTCCATGAGCGCCCTCTCCCGTCTTCTTGCCGCCATGCGTGATGATCGCTACATTCTGCATGGCCGGAGTCGTGGTTCCTCGCCGCTCGCAGTTTACCAAATTCGTGCCCCTCTGCCAAGCCCGTTCCTCCCACTTCTTAATGAGTTCTGGACAGTCCTCTGTTGCATGGGAGTTCACACGGCACTGGGAACACCAAGGACGTTGGGGAAGGGGACATTCCCGAGCCACGTGACCCTCCTGGTCACAGTTTTATCATTTCACCGGACCTCGTCCCCCTGTGCAGCCTCCGCGCATCTCGCCTCCTCTTCCCCTGGAAGCCTCATTCACCCTATAGGAAGGTCGGTCCAACCGGTCCGCAAGTGCGTCGAGAGCCCTACACTGCTCAGTGTTGTGAGTCATGGAAGCACAAAACTCACAGTATACATTGTTTGGGACATTGGATTACTTCTGTATTATTGGGCACATCCGAGGGGGATGCCCCATCGTCTGGAAAATCTCGCAATACTCCGTGGCGGTTGGGTTTGGTTAAGATGGGAACCCCGCATAAGGCTGTTGCGACTGGTATACCCCCTGCGAATTCATCCCTGCGCCGCCCCCGCCCCCGTAGGTGGACCCCCCTGGATTGCCGCAACAGAGGGTACCACACCCGTGCCCCGTAGCTGAGGACACTCAGTTGCGACGTGGCCTTCAACCAGGCAATGAGTGCACCAAACGTTCAGCCTGGCTGGTCTTATAGGCTACATCTCCTTGAGCTTTTCAGTCAGACTAGCGATCTGATGCTGCAGTCCCACCAAGGAAGGATCCTGCGGGGCCGGCCCTCCCCAATATTCCTGAGGGTAGCCCACCATGGCCTCTATCTTCATGGCCTGTTCCAAGGCATCCTGCAAGCTATCAATCTTCTGCTGGGTGAGGGGGGTTCGCGTCAAGGGAAGCAGAGACTTGATGAACCAGTCCCTCTGATGGTTTGGATCGATCGGGTAGCTGATTTTCCCGATCACATCCTTGAATCTACGCATCAGCTCCCATGCAGTCTCTCCTTCTTTCTGCTTAATCCCCCAGAGCTCAGACAAACCCTGCTGGTCTGTCTGGGGAAGTTTAAATTCTCGGAAAAAATCCTGCTTAACATCCACGATTACTGGATTAGGATGGGCCTCAGACCACTTGATAAACCACCGCAGAGCCCTCTCTCTGAGTGTGGTTTGGAACTCTATTAGCTTCCCTGCGTCTGGCATCTGCCGAGCCCTCCATATGGCTTCGCATAGATACCAGTGTTTCTCTACATCATCGTTGCCCCGTCCAGAGAATTCTGGATACTGGGTGAATGACCCAGCCATATTTACTTGCGAAGGGGTAACCAGGATAAACCCTCTGGGTCCTAGTTGCGTGACTGTACCGCTGGGATATGCAATGCTACTAGTGACGCTGCTATTAGCGTATGTCGCTGTCGACAATGAATTGTTCTGCAATTGACTCAATGCTTGTAACTTAACGAAAATATTACTTAAAGGTTGATAGAGTACCAGGGGAAGGTAGGGATCCTTGCCGTGCAAATTTTTGGAAGTAGGGTTTCCTGGAGAGATGAATGTCGTCTACTCTTGAAACAACCGCTACATCACAACGTACCATTCGCCATCGAAAATTTCTTCGGGCTGCCCACCTACATCGTCTTCGTCAGTCGTCGTCTCCCCTTTTCTCTTAGCCAGGCTCCCATGCACCCGCTGCACTCCCACAACAGTCCCTTCCCTTTCTAGGGTATCCGCCTGAGTGTCCATAATTCCTATCCTCTGAGGCGCCTCCTCTTGTTTCTTCCTGTCGGTTTCTCGTCGTCTTAACTCCCGCATCACCCTTTCTCGCCACCTATCGTCGATCTGCACCCGCCGATGTGCACGTTGCTCCCTCAATCTCCTCGCGGCCTCAGCATCCATCCCCCACTCCCCGCTTCACACTTCACGTAGCATCTATCCCTTCAGCCCTTCCCCCAGCACTGGAGATTTACGCTTCCATGCTCAACTTTTGGAATTCCATCAGCCCTTCATCCACCATCAGGGCCTTAATCCACAGTGGAATCTCCTTAAGCAGCTTCCCTCTTAGCCTGGAACGGAAGATAGCTTCAGCCTTCGAGAAGGATTGGTAGCACTCTGCCGCAAACTCCACAATATATTCGTCCAAAGTGGTCTCTACCCAAAAATCCACCGCGCGGGTCAATTCAGTGTCCAACCAATGCAGAGCCACCAGATCCGCGTGCACCCACTTGCGGTTTATCTTCCGCGAGCTATCCCTAGGCACTTTTTTCTGTAACCTCAGTAACCAGTTATAGAGGTCGCTAGGGAATTTTCCCCAGAGGATCTTGTAGGTATCACTGGCGGAATCTGAGAAAAGGACGAGATCCTTAAGCACCCTTTCCTTTTGATTCGTCAACTCCGCTTGCTGAGCAACGAACTGGTCCAGATGGTTATCCCACCATATTTTTATTTCGCCTTTGAATATCCTTTATACCATGATCTAGTTCCCCTCATAAAATGCAGGTCCCGGCAACGGAACCATTTGTTGGCGAGGAAGCAGGTCTCGCAGGCAAGACCCAGGTTCAGGGGTTGGGGCCAACAAAGGAATCTACTGTAGTCTAGAACCAAGCCGGCATTATCACCCTACTCCGGAGAGCAGAGAGTCTCACCCGAGGCGTGCCGCAACCACATGCAGAAGGGGAATAGATCGATAGCAGTGAAAGGATCCGCAACTCATGGTTAACATTGAATTAATTGCATAAACATAGTCATATACGCAAGAACATTCAGAGAGTGAACAGGTATTAAGCAAATAAAATTTTGAATCATCACAACCATCATGCATGCATATGAATCACACAATAGGATAGCAACCTGCAAGTGTATTGATATCTTCAGCCAAATCCATAGTTACATAGCTTCCACAAGGAGAGCTTACAAGTCTGATACAGACACCTTACAGAACAGAAAGGTAGATAAGAGAAACCTAGGAACTACAAAGATATCATGCCTGGTCTCCTTCAGTCGCTCTGCATTCTTTCTCCTGTCGCATTCTCTTTTCTTTCAGCCGGGTGACTGCTATTTATTCACCCGCTATCGCAACTGTTAGTTCCTCTTTGCGTTCTTCTTCAGCGGTTTCCGGCTTCTCTCTTGTTGTCTGTGTGTTCTACTCCCTGTCTTCTGATGTATATTCTCTTTGTCTATACTCATGCATCTGCTTTCTTCAGCTATCTCGTACTTCTTCTCCACCTTGATAGCTCCGCGACTTACTGTAGTTGTGACTTAGGTGCGACTGCCATGTGTCATTCCGCAACCTCCAAAAAGCCATTCTTTATTCAAAATTCAAAATATTCAAAAAAAAATTCAAAACAAGGGCCCCAACATCTAAAGATCTAACTTTCTATATAACTTAACAATCTCAATTA